>JSUI01006369.1:0-47913 GCA_000833645.1 Huntiella omanensis
GGAAAATCCAGCCCGTGTCCGAAGGAAATGGCATCGCCAACCTCGAAGGTACCATTCCGAGGGTATTAAGGAAGAAGGTTGAGTGCTGTGCATCGCCCGGACCTTGTGTTATCCTGGCTCTTTTTACTGGACAATCCGCACTTTGAGGGAGCCATCATGTTTTTGCTTCCGTTACCAAACCAGTAATTGCTGTCTCCTTTTGATCTGTGTCGTTTGAAACGTGAAATTCTGACGATTTGGCGATCTCTTCCCCGACGTTTCAACTACGGAAGCATCGTCAATCGCACCAGAACCTGTGTCGCTTTCCGTCTCGTTCTTTTTTCTTTTTTCCCTCCTTCGTTTTTGAAGTTGTCAAATTTGTTACCCTCTTTTTCTAGTTGGTGGGGTCTTTTCGCCCAAGCACCAAATTCATATCTCTAAACCAATCGTAGCTTTGCGTTGTGGTTTACATTCTATTGTCAGTATACACCAGCCATAGTCTGGCCGCCTCATGTATTGGTTTTTGTAGTATCACCAGCCTCGAGTCTTACCCTGTGTTCATCCCATACACTGGGTAGTCGATTGTCATGCAATTACCAACTTTGGCGTCCGTAGTACTTCAACTCCGCTCACTACTAACTCTTACATTTGAATCTAAGATTGAGGATTTGTTCTTCATCTCCAAGTATACCAACACCGTATTGTCATGTCGCCCTGTTGACCAGATCGCATTGCCCACATTCGTTGTTTCACGACCTACATGATATTTTCCACTATTACACTGCGCCGAACTTGATACCCCACAGTCACGTCATTCCTAGTAAATAGGTGACTTCATACGGGCCTCCTGCTCGTCTCCGCCCCTCCCTCTCTGTCCACAACCACCCCGGGCTAGCGTCATGGCGGATTATTTTTCAAAAGACAGCAACAAGCGCCCTGGAACGCCGGACCGTTCCCAGTCTTCGCCGAGCAATGCTGCCACAACTTCAGTACCAACTTTGGGGCTCACAATCAACGTCACCGACTCACCATCACAAAACCAGACGCAGCAACCATACTCAGACTATCCATACCCCCAAATCCCTGCGCAGGGGCCACTCTCTGGTAACGATAGTCCTAGAGGGACAAGAACACCCACGGTACCTCCACTCACGACATCATGGTCATCGACATTCACTAGACCCTCGTTAAATACTAGACGGACAGACAACTCGATCCAAATATCACCGACCAACCTTGCGCCACCTTCCAACTTCAATAATTCACAGACCTCACTCTCGTTGGGTCCTGACTCGGGCAGATATTATGATGACCCCGGGAATGATTCTGACGGGGTGCCATTAGCATCCCGCGCACAACCAATTTCAGGGACTGGGCCTAGATTACAACCACAATCGCCTGTCGATGGAGTGCGCCGTGATAGCTTCCAGACTATTGCAAGTTTTGCGACTTCTCCTACGAATAGAGGCACTCAGATGCTCACAGCCGACGATGCCCTAAGACCTAATCGCTTTACTGGATATGGCAACTCTCTCACACCATCCGGGTCGGACCGGCGCAGGTCCCGTTCGCCATCAGCTACTGGCGCATTCCAGCGCGCTGGATCGGTGATGCGCGCTGTATCACAGCGTGTTGTCAACTTGTCTGGTGAAGCAGAAGTTGTCGAGCAACAGAGATCACAGAATCGCAAGTCAAGAGTCGCCTTTGACGATGAGCGTCCTATGCCAAGTCCACAACTTTCCCCCGTAATGCCACCATTGCCAACAGACAGTGCATATCTAGCGCAAATGTACCCGCCATCGCCAAAGGAGAAATTGCAAAACCCATTCGAGGACCAGATCCCACCAGACCCACGACCTATTCGCATGCCAAACCCGCTCAAAGGCAAGAGTCTCGGAATATTTGGACCGGAGAACTTTCTACGAAAACGTCTTTGCAACATGTTGGTTAGCCCGTTGACTGAACCCCTGATTCTATTGCTCATTATTTTGCAATTGATTCTCTTGACCATTGAGGCTGGGCCCAGTGTATTTGATCGTGGCCGTGAACGTCCCGAGTTTTGGGGAAAAAGTCGTATGGATATGGCGTATCTCGTCATCTTCAGTATTTGGACCGCAGAAATTATTTCGCATATAATCGTCTCTGGGTTTATTCTTAACGCCTCAGAATACAGCTCCATTGACCGCAAGCGAGGATTCATGTCTGCTCTAGAGGAAAAGTATATGTCCATTTTCCAACCAGAGGAGCTCAAATCTCGAGGTAAACGTCACTCGGAAGCACCGACCCTTATACGCTCTTTTACATCAATTGCCGCACAATCAACCTTTGAAGATCAACAGCGGTGGCAGTTGGCTAGACGAGCTTTCTTGCGTCACGGGTTCAACCGTCTTGATTTTGTTGCTGTGATGTCGTTCTGGCTATCCTTTTCCCTCAGTGTTACCGGAAACGAAAACCGACACGACCTTTATGTGTTCCGAATGCTTAGTTGCCTGCGTATTCTTCGTCTTACCGCTATCACCAATGGTACTGCTATCATTCTCCGCAGTATCAAAAAGTCTGCGCCTCTGCTGTTGCGAGTCGGTTTCCTCTTGTCATTCTTTTGGGTCCTTTTTGCCATTATTGGCGTACAGAGCTTCAAGTCCAGTCTGATGCGCCAGTGTGTTTATCTTGATCCCAGTGACCCACGCAACATGTCTGCTACATATACCAATGAATTTACCTTTTGTGGTGGATATCTCAACGCGACAACTGGTGATGAAATGCCCTGGGTATATTCACGCAGCGGCGACAGTTTGGACGATCTTGTCAACGGTAATAGTGCAGGCAAGGGATTCATATGCCCACGTGGTTCATTGTGTCTCCAACAAACCAACCCATACAACGGCACGGTCAATTTTGATAATCTCTTCAACTCTCTTGAGGTCGTGTTCGTCGTCATGAGTGCCAACACCTTTTCTGATATCATGTACTACACCACAAACTCAGACTACAAGGCCGCTTCTCTCTTCTTTGTTGCTGGTATTATAATCATGATGCTCTGGCTGACTAACTTGTTGATTGCCGTCATCACGTCGTCTTTCCAAGTCATTCGCGCCGAAAGTCAAGGAAGTGCTTTTTCAACAAAGTATGATTTCGAGTTGCCTGCTGAAGATCCTTCAAATTGGCAAAAGACTTCTCTGCAGAAGCTTTACAGCAAGACACGCCCACTTTGGATCTTTATCATCGCCTTTGATTTGATGGCACAAGCAATGCGTAGCTCCCATATGGGCAAACAAAGAGAAGTATTCGTGAATACCACCGCCTTGGTAACTACTGGCTTGTTGGATATCGAAATCATTTTCAGATTTCTAGCCAACGTCAAGGTTTTCTTCCGGAGCTATGCCAATCTGTTCGACTTCATCCTGGCCGTTATCACTACCGCCATTCTGATCCCGCCTATCCATAATAATGACGTCATCTATGGCTGGCTCACTGTCTTCCAAATTCTTCGTATCTACAGAGTTGTTTTGGCCGTTCCCATGACCAGAAAACTGATTTTGCAAGTTCTCGGTAATGCCTCCGGTATTGCTAACCTTTTTCTGTTTGTGTTCATGATGACGTACTTTATGGCTATCTTTGCAGTCCAGATCTTCCGTGGTGCCATTCCTCAGGAAGTCGATGGTGAAAGTGTTGATGTCAACTTTGGTGATATCTATAATTCGTTTTTTGGTATGTACCAGGTGTTATCCAGTGAAAATTGGACCGACATTCTGTATACCATCACATCAGTGGGCCGCCACACAAACCTTGCTGTCATCGGGTCTATGTTTATTATTGGCTGGTTCATTCTGTCGTACTTCTTGCTCATCAATATGTTCATTGCTGTCATTCAGGAAAACTTTGATGTATCAGAAGACGAAAAGCGCCTGGAACAAGTCAAAGCCTTCCTCCAGCGCAAAGAGCTTGGTCACTCTCAATCCAACCAGGTCACACTTGCTACAATCTTCTCATTTGGGCGCCGCCAGAAGAACCGCGATCCTCTAGACTATGGTCCGGCTACTATGGAAATGTTGCTCAAGGATGCCGTTGTACAAGAGTTTCTTGCTGATAATGACGGCAAGGACGATGCACCTGGTCCTGGTCATTTGAACACGGCTACCACTACTTTCTACGGACCAAATACTGGTGACGTTCAGCCTGGGTTTTTGTCGACGCAATGGCAGAAGTTATTTTCAATGTTCACAAGCAAAGAGCCTAACCCGTTCTACTCCAACATTCGCTTCGACCCTCCACCTGGCGAGACCGAAACTGGCGATCCGCGGTCCATGGCTAAGCAGGCCGTGTCTGCTACTTCTGCTAGACGTCGTGCTCAGCGCGAGTATGTTGCCAAGCACCCTCATTACAACAACTCGCTGTTTATCTTTAGCCCTGATAACCCAATTCGTCGTCTGTGTCAGCGTCTTGTCAACCCTGGACGTGGGTCTGAACGCTTTGAAGGAGTGGAGCCGAACAAGTACGCATTATACACCTTTTCGGTCCTCATTTATTTGTGTATCGTTGTCATGGTCATTCTTGCCTGCATCACCACCCCTTTGTACCAGAAGCAGTGGTCTGAGGAGCACCCTACCGAGCGTACGCGTCCTTGGTTCAACTGGTCCGATCTGATTTTTGCTAGCATCTTTACTTTTGAGGCAGTTGTAAAGGTAATTGCAGATGGTTTCTTCTGGACTCCAAATGCTTATTACCGTAGTTTCTGGGGTCTTATCGACGCTGTCGTGTTAATCACTCTCTGGATCTATGTTGTCACTCTTTTCGCCAACGACGGTGCTGTTTCCCGTGCTGTAGGTGCCTTCAAGGCTCTGAGAGCTCTGAGATTGTTGAACATTAGTGACGACGCCCGTGAAACCTTCCATTCGGTTATTGTCGGGGCCTTCAAGATTTTGAGTGCTTCTTTTGTCTCTATTTCTCTCTTGATTCCTTTTGCTATCTATGGTCTCAACCTCTTCAGTGGGAAGCTTATTCAGTGTAACGATGGTGATAGCAGTATCGTTAGTCTAACACAGTGCTTTGGCGAGTTTGGCAATACGCCATATTCCAGCGACTGGGAGGTTTTGTCTCCCCGTGTGGCCAAGAACCCCTACTACAGCTTTGACGATTTTGGCACTGCTCTATTCACTCTGTTCCAAATTGTCAGTCAAGAAGGTTGGGTTGATGTTGCCTTTGGTGTTTCCTCCATTACCGATACCGGTTTGCAGCCTATCTCGCAGTTCCGTCGTGGCAACGCCATCTTCTTCATCATCTTCAACCTGTTGGCCACCGTCTTCGTTTTAACTCTGTTCATTTCTGTGTTCATGCGCAATTACACTGAACAGACTGGTGTTGCCTTCCTAACAACTGAACAGCGTTCTTGGCTGGAGCTTCGCAAAGTTTTACGTCAAGTTTCTCCGTCCAAGGCCAGCTACGATGACCATGGCAAAGACTGGCGCAAATGGTGCCATAAGAAGGCTATCGAAAAACGTGGTCCGTGGTACACTACAATCACAACCATCTTGGTTACTCACCTTGTGCTTCTCATGACTGAGTACCGTGATGAATCACCCTCTTGGACTACGGCTAGAGACAGTTTGTTTTTGTGTTTTACTGCAGCCTATGTAGCCAATGTTTTTATTCGTATCATTGGTCTTGGCTGGCCGCGTTTCCGTCGCAGCTCTTGGGATCTCTATTCTTTGGTGGTCGTTGGAGGCAGTTTCATTACTACTGCTGCCCTCCTCATCAGTCGCACAGAGCTTGAAACATACATTCAGTTGCACAAGGCATTCCTGGTGGCTATTGTCCTCCTGTTAATCCCCCGCAACAATGCGCTTGATCAGCTCTTCAAGACTGCCGCTGGTAGTTTATCCACGATCATCAACTTGTTAGCTACGTGGTTCGTCTTCTTTTTGGTGTATGCCATCGCCTTTACTCAGACATTTAGTCTTACGCGCTGGGGTAGCGAGCAAAGTAACAACATCAACTTCCGCACTGTCCCCAACGCTCTTCTTATGCTGTTCCGCATCAGTTGCGGTGAAGGGTGGAACCAGGTCATGGAAGATTTAGGCAGTATTGAGCCCCCTCTGTGCGTTGACGAACTTGAATTCTTCAATAGTGATTGTGGTAGCAAGGCCTGGTCACGCACTCTCTTTGTTTCGTGGAACATTCTGAGCATGTACATCTTTATGTCTCTGTTCGTCTCGTTGATCTACGAAAGTTTTGCCTACGTTTATCAAAGATCTAACGGTCTGGCGATGCTTGACCGCAAGGAGATTCGTCGGTTCAAGGAGGCCTGGCGTCTGGTTGACCCTCAGGGCACTGGGTTCATCAACAAGGAACAATTCCCTCGTCTCCTAGGTGAACTTTCTGGTGTTTTTGAGATGCGTGTTTACAGACACGAAGATTCCATCAAGAGCATTCTGGACGATGTGGCCGAACCTGTCGGGATGCAGTCGACTATGAGCTTCAATACTAGTCAATCGCGCGAAGTCGACATCAACCGTCTCAACGACCGCCTGTCTCAGTTGGACGTGGTTGAAATCCGCCGTCGTCGTCGCCGCTTTAACATCTTCTTTGAAGAGGTGATGGTCTCGGCTGATCCTGACAAGGGAATTTCTTTCTCTTCCGTTCTGATGATTCTCGCCCATTACAATATTATTAGCGAAAGCAAGAGTCTTCGTCTTGAAGAATTCCTTCGGCGTCGCGCCCGTCTGCAACGTGTGGAGGAAGAGGTCCGCCGACGTGTAGTGGTTGGCTTCTTCAACACTCTGTACTGGTCGCGCAAGTTCAAGAAGCATTGTCAACAGCGCCGTGCGGCTAGAATACAGAGTGTTTCTGGTCTGCCGTCTATCCGTGTTGATCAAGACCAGAATCGCCATGAGCAACAAGACGAGTCGCCCTTTGGTGAGGGTACTAAACGGGTGTCCAACAACAGCGTTAGCCCTACTACGCCTATCGACAGTGCCCGTAGCTCTATCTTGGCCCCTCCTAATTTAGGTGGTGGTTTCAATCCTCTATCTCCGTCGGGTGATATCACCCATAACTCGTCTACGAATAACCATCAATCGTGGGCCTCAAATATGGCAGGTTTACATCTCGATACGAATCAGCATCCCCTCAGCATGCCTCGCTCCAATACTCAAGACAGTCTGTCGCCATCACACGCCGGCCCTGGGGCATTCTCGTTCCAAATCCAAGAAAACAGACCAGCAACTCTTGAGAGACGTATGACGGCCGTTAATGCCCCGTCATCAACAGTTCAAGACCTGTTGGATGAGTCTGTGTGGATTGAAAGTTTACGACGCTCGACTACTATTCATCGTCACACCGGAGGGCGATAGTACATATGATGCTTGATTGGATTTTATAGTTTTCGGGGGTCTTGTTTCAACTTGGTGATTGCATTTGCATTGGTGTCGGGGAGTTTTTGTCTTGCTTTATTTTTTTGCTAGAATTACAGCTCATATGATGTGGCTACTTATTTAGGTCTATAGATTGTCCAAAATATCTTCTTACTTTAATTCGCGCAGTTTGTTTGGTGGTATCGTAATTTGATAGGTAGTCACACGGCCTGATGTTTGGGTGTAACGTGCAGTTAAGACTTGTGTAACATGCACAAAACTCACAGTGCGGATTAACAGTGTTATTTTGGTCTAATGTGAGTTCGCACTGTGAGATTGTGTTACTTAGTAAGCAGCTGGTCACGTGCTTGGTATGTTGCTCGTTAACCCTATTGGTGACCGATAGCTACTCACGAACTGACCAACAACGAAATGTGAAATGCTAAACGATTATTCGGACACCCAACGTTAACTCAGTATAAAGCGAGCACGGACTTGTAATCTCAAACACGAAAGTGAAATTTTCAGTGGTTTGAGCGGGAAAGAACGGGGGATGATACACATATCCAGGGTATGTATTCCCCAAGTTTAGATGTCTGATTTGGTGTGAATACATGTGTAGAACGTGTATAGGAACTTTTCTATAACGAGGGGAGATAAGGAGGAGACGGGTGAATAGCGGGGCTCGGAAGGGGGCTTCTAGAAAGAAGGTTTGGTCTGGGCTTTAACGGAGAGAATCGGGATGTCTTGAGATGCTAAGATTCAGAGGTGGTGGTGAATACATTGGTAGGTATGTACACATGTCTAGTATCAAGTTCGTTTACTTGTTTAAACTTGAAGGTTTCGATGATCGGGTGAATGGTATCGAAACAATAATGTAGGCATATTTTCAATCAGAGTAGTCTAATACAAAATGTTTCACGAGTCAGTAACAATCATCATCATGACTAAAAACCACAATACTACCCCGACAGGCATCAAAGTTTCTTGACAGGTCTTTCTTGCATATGGATTTCACATGGACATGTCGACTAGGGCCCCAAAGTACTTGCAGCAAACCGAGATTACAGAGTAGCTCTGGCTTCTTATGAGAATGGCCCGGGCGGAGTTTGTAGTGGAGTGCTTGTCTTGTGTACCGTGGTGGTTTGAGCTTATAAATTCTTTGAGGCAAGGTTGTTATAGAATCTTTGGAGTTTATGGACTGTCTGGTTATATGAGATTTACGCAAACTATATGTACATATACTTGTGTGTTTATATAGACTATGTGAATAGGTTATAATGGCCCACGAAGGTCTTGGTTGTTTGTTAATTGAAAGGGTTAATGTATAACATCCAATTCTTACAATAGAAATCTGACTGAAGATGGCTCTTCACTTGTCCCCGGATAAATATTCATAAACAGTAAGATTCATAGATTACCTTCTCACCTTAACCACTGATAAGACAATCGTTACACGCCGACAGCCTTACCAATCATCAAAGAAAGACTCCGACAGTTAACTGTTAAGCATTAAATCTCCGTACCGGACTTGCTTGAGCGCTGGGACACTGTTGTTGGTAATCAAAAACAGACCTCTCCTTTGTGAGGGAAAATGTGTAGACATATAGCCACTATTTTGGTGGTAATTTGTACCCGGGCTTCCTCGAAAATTTGAAAATCTGAGAGTTTGTTTGTCTGCGTGTAAGTAAATATTTACATTGATGACTGCATGTGACGATTATTAGAGTCTTGTTGAAAACGGGATTGTTGGCTAAGAATATAGATGTGAATGAGACTATAAGACGGGGAAACAAGGAGGTACATACAGGACAACGAGACCATGGCTTAGGTTTCACCGTGGTTGGGGTAGTAAGAGTAAGAGCCCCGCACACTAGGGACGATACCTGGTTATCTATGTCCATACAGCAATGAAGATAACAAGAAAATCTACGAGACTGTAGGATTCTGTTGAACTAACTCCCTAACAAAGCAAGTATTGACTTCAAACATGCTCTACATTAGAACCAAACAATGACGTGATGTTACAACTACAACCCGCCCTGCAAGCATGAAAAAACAAAATTCTAATGCCTCAATACAATGCCATTTGCCCGCACAAGAGACGAACTTTTGATACGTTCTGTATAGCCCATTTCAGGTGAACCCCACTTGACTCTAGAAATAGAGCCGCAAAGTCCACCAACAGGACAACTACCATGACATTCGTCTTGGCTCATATCATGGAATGTTCTTCTATCGTATGAAGGAAGTGGTGCACTGCCTAGCTGTCAAGCTTCGCCACAGCGGTGGCTGATTGGAAATCTAATAGACTGACGGGGATTCATGATAGCTTAATGATACGCTGAGTTTCAATGACCTCATTGAACTGAGACGCACCTTTACTTTTGTATATACAACATACAGTGAATACTTCATGTCTAAACTAACTAGACCAAAAACGAAGGTATATGAAACAACCGTGCGCAGCCGTCAAGAGGCGATAAAATAAAGTGTGTAAGGATAACAAGGATTCTGGACTAGGAGTCGTTGTCTATCAAGGATGACTGTATGTTGGAATCCATGAATCAAATATCGAAAGAGCTTGAGAAACGGCGGTATATTCGGGTAGTTGAGTTCTTGGCTGTCTTGTCTTTATCTGTGAATTTCCATAAACTGGGTCACTTTAAGCGGTGGTTTCAATGATAATTCCAGAAGCATATGCCACCGTTTCTAAAGACATACAAAAGAACTAGAGTCCTCCGTCCGCTGTATGTCGATCATACAGGTCAAAACTAGTAAAGCGATTATGCATCAATGGACATGTACCATCACCTGCATGAATAGAAAGGTCTCAGTCTGAAGAGTGTTTTGCCAGATAGTCGATCTTGTAGTAGGAACACGTCCATCGAGAAAATGCACGGAATAGAAGCGGTGATCTTCGACTGAAGTTGTTGTAATGCTTACAGTGGATGTATTGAATGACAGACCGTGATGACGAGTAATGCATAACTTCAACCTGAATTTGATGAATCATCATTGCATTGAGAAGTGATGGATTAATTAGATTATCTGTTTATAGAGAATGTAGAATTACCAAGATAGGCAAAAGATTCCAGCCACAGGTGACAATGTCAGGTACCAAGTACATACAACATTATTCTTTCATTGTTCCTGACTTTAGGTACGAAACAGAACCGTGGTCAGTACCATAGATGCCCCGCAACAATTCAGGGCGACCCAGTATTTTTTTCATCATTCCGTTTAGCGTTTAGTGGCCTCCGGGTAACCGACAATGTGAAAATGCGCTAAAACTATAGTCAAGAGCCCTGTAAACCTCTACTAAACCAAATAAACTACCATGGTAGCGCTAAGCAATTTACCCAGTAAAAGACATCCTTTCGGTAGAACATTACATTTCACTGAGACGTTAACTACGTCAATGCATACAACGGCTCCCTCCTTCTTCACCACCAAAGTCCAATTCTACCGCACCCGGACCGCCAACTTGACGATGGCACTGGCTTCTATAATCCCCATCAAAGTCTTTTTTCACTACCATTTGACCTGGCTCCCTACCCGAGCACGGGGCAGAAACTGGTTTGACAACCCCGGCCCGTGACACTCTCTAGCCTGGTACAATACTCGCTTTGGTAGCATGTACGGGTAGACTTCAAACATTTGACACAATCATGCGGACTCTCTCCTCTGTTTCCAAAACGACTCCCATGCTAGTCACACTATGCTCTGGCCTCGGAAAATGCCCCTCCCGACTGGTCTGGAAGCGACACACCCAAGTATCATGAAGTCTATATCATAGCGTTACTTCCCACTCTTACTGAGCTCTTTCTCGGCCTCTTGTTCTTCAGTCTCAGCTCACTCTCTCTTTCCACAGTCCATTTATATACATTCCTACTCACGACCTCGTTCCTGGTGATCGATTCTGTCCGTCCATTCAATCTTTCCTTGCTTTGTTCTCTTGTTAAATTGCATTCTTCGCTTTAAACTTTTGAACAATCCTGTCCAATCGCTCTCATTCCCATCAATTATCCTAACAGTCAATTAAACTAGAGTTCTGTGTTCTCTTGTTTCTTCGTCTATCACCTCGTTCATTCCTCAAACCTAGTCTTTTTGTCTTCCGGTTTGTCATCCAATACATAGCTCTTTAGCTTCCTTGTTGGCTTCATTCTATCCCTTTCGCATTTCCCTGGAAACAACCCAATTGTTCTTGTTTATTACACTCTTTAACTAGATTGTATTTACATCACCAAGTCTTCTACAACAGCATATAAGGGCTTCTATCGTCAACTCTGAAACCTCGTTTTCAAATCACCATCAACCCATTCTTTACTACAACTCTCTTTTCAAAAGTCACCCCACCAACACAATCATTCAAGATGCAGTCCACTCGCTTCCAGTCTCTTACCTCCAAGATTGCCTCGGCTTCTCTGCGTAGCAGCTACCGCAACCGCTCCGCTTCTGCTTCCACTACTGGCTCCACTACTTCCATTAGTTCTACTGCCAGCTCTAACGCTGAGACCATCAACAGCGTCATGTTCAGCCAGCCTTCGATCGTGAACATGGAAACTGAGCGCCGTGCTTTCTCCTCAGAGCTCGGCATCCTTGAGCCCCGTCCTATTGTCTACTGGGGCGGTGTGGAGGAGCGCATGGAGTCTTCCCAGATGCAGTCGCTGAACTTTTAAGTCTTTAGCTGAATACTATTAGCTATCTTCTTTTCTCTTCACTTTGAATTCGCCCTCATCGATCCCCGGTGGACGATATAGCGAGGGTTCTCTTTTAATAATCTTGTCTATTTCTCATTTCTGATTCTACTTCTCTTCATATCGACGCACCTAGCATTCGCAGTACTTCACAGTACATCACGACTAACTTTACGCGGCCTTTGATTTTTTTCCCCTTGCCATTTTGAGCTTCTTTTCTTTACAATTTATGATATCCACATTCCTCTTTCCCAGCATCTTGCTATGTCTCTCCTTGATTGTGTCCGAGTATCATTTTGCCTGCTTTTTGCAATTACTCTTGACATTATTCGTGGAGCTGGATACATGTTTCGGCGTGTACTCTTCGTTTTTGATAGACAATTAAAATAAATCACATCAAACTCGTTTCTCAATGTATATAGCTGTGACGTGACTTACTGAATTCCTTCTAACATGATCTTTAACATGCAATGAGTTTGTGTAGTATGATGAGTAAATAACCCTACTCAAATTCTGAATTCAAGGGTCCGTCAGATACCCGTGTGTACTACATACTATACATGTCCAAATCGGGAAACATTGATACCTACTTAGGAAATCATCACAGCAACTACAATCGAAGTATCGTGACTGTCTAATACATACTCAACCCCGCAATTTTCATCTGAACCTTCCGAAAAGCGATACATTCACTCCAATGAATGGGTTGTTTCCCTGATCAAAATTATAGTATTATAGGCGCCACTTCTGTGTGGACTGGGGCATTGTATTAGGGCTATTTGTCGTTGTTTCCTTACCATGACGATGGAAAAGTCTTTTCTTGAGTTTCCAGGTTTGCTGAACTGGAGACTTATTTTTCTTCTTAATTTCAACTGTTGGTTTTGAAATACCGGATTACTTGTTTTCGTCGCCACTCATTAGAACAATTCGATATCAGTCAAGGTATGCATCAAACCATGAGGATAACAATCACTGAGTACTATAAAGCTAACATGTCTGTCATTTAATAGATGTCTCGCAACCAAAGGGAATCCGACAACCAACGTGGGTCTGGATCAAAGACTCCCCGTCGCCAGAAATCAGAAACGCACCGCGAGGCTCAAGAGCCTAGTGACGCCGGGTAAGTTTAGAGACATCAGAAGACATTACCATGATACTAACTATCAAGCCAGACCTTCTCGGTCTCAAAACGGTCCTTCCTTGGGGCCTACTTGGAGCTGGGAATCACAGCCTGCTCCGCAGCCGGACACCCAGGCGCCCACACCTGAAGCCAACGTCAACGCCAACACCCACTCTTCCCCGCGCAAGAAGGCAGAGTGTCGCTGCTTTGGCCCTGGGCCATCGTTCTCGGCGCCCTTTCCGTCGGTGGGGCCGTCTAGTACCTTATTCTTCGAGCCGTATCACTACCATTGCTCGACGTTCTCCTTCACTCGAACCCATCAACGCCACTGCTGCTACCACTCATCTTCGAGTTCGTCCAGCTCAAGTTCGTCTGACTTGAGTGAGTCCAGCGAGATGGACAACCAGACTTGCCCAACGTGCTCCCGTGGCGACAGCAGTTCGCCCCCGAAGAAGACGACTTCACGATCGCGGGGGAAAGCTGCTCGTTCTCGTGGTAGATCGAGTACCCGCAAGGTTCGACGATCCAAGGCCCGGCCTGGTCGGTTCGTTTCTTCGGTGTTCGGTTGGATCCCCGGTGTCTTCAAGGGGAAGGACACCAAGGGATCCCGAAGCAAGTCGCCCGATAAGGGTGAAAAGCCGGCTTCCAAGCCACGGTCTCCTTCCAAACGGGCGGACAAGGGGAAAGCGCGGGAAGAGAGTGGAAAGGAACGTGGGGAGGAAGGGAAACGACAAGAGAAGGAAGAGAAGGTGCGAGAGGGGGAGGGGGAGGTACGAGACGAGGAGGCACAGGCACAGGCACAGGGCTCTTCGTCCCGGCCTGCAAAGACTGAAGTTGCCGCGGAGGGTAATAGGAAGCCCAAGAAGAGGGCTCCCCCGAGAAGACAGATGTGGTTTGCGGGGGTGGGTTATGATGACCCTAAGAAGACATACTATCGCAACCGTTGAAAGGTGTGGTAGTATGTTATGTATTATTAGTGTATTCTTATGACCTGTATGATAATGATGATTTTTTTGCTTTCTTTACATGAATTGTAGTTACTATGTGATAGGGTTCACTGTTGGTGCTAGATAACAAAGATTCGCTTTCTTGTTATTAGAGTACACTGTTTAAGGAATGTCTCAGTATCTGGATCAAGTTACATATAATCCCAATCTATGGATTATAAATATTGGTCACCGGCAACAATCGTCTACTCGATTACAGCCATAACATCAACACAAAATAATCAGATCAAGTCAGCGGAAACATTTGAATGGATGATGATACAGGGTCGGACTGGCAAAACAAGACCAGAGAAGGCGCTTGATTGCCCCGACCGTTATAAGTTACAAAGGCAAGTTGTGATATACATTTGCCATGATACTGGTACAGAAAAAATACACGCTCGCTACAACCACAGCAAGCATAACACTCCACCTCACACTTAAGCATCCGAAGCCTTGTCTCTTCTCTTTCCCATGTTGCGCACACGCGGCGTGACAACCCACTTGTTGAACTTCTTGACACGAGTCTTGTAACCACCCTTGGACTATAGTAGAGGTTAATATGCCGTTGTTGGGTAATATCTGGGACGAAGAAACTTACTGGAGTACCCCATGGAGAGGTAGGGTGACGGTTACTCTTCGACTTACCACGACCACCACCGTGGGGATGGTCAACTATAGACGACAATGTTAGCATAGGGATAACAACAAACGCCAAAGGGAGACATTATCTCTCCTTGGAGGTTGGGGACGAAATAACATACCTCTGTTCATGGCCACACCACGAACTGTGGGACGGATGTTAAGCCATCTACTACGACCTGCCTTACCCAGCTGGCGGAACTGATGGTAAGGGTTGCTCACACGACCAATGGTCGCGCAGGCGTCTTTGCTCACTCTGCGGATTTCACCACTCGAGAGCTGGACATTAACGTATTTACCCGTCATGACCTTGGTACCGTCCTCACGAGTCTCTTCCTCCTTGGACACCAAAGTGGCGTGAGTACCAGCACTACGGCAGAACTTGGCTGGACCGTTACCAAACGAACCGATGTTGTACACCATGGTACCGACCGGAATCAGGTGGAGGGGTAGACAGTTGCCGCGGAACGTAGTCTTAGCAGCAAGGATACCAGGATCTATGATACCACCCATGGCATCCAGCAAGTCTTGTGGAATACCGGAACGGTAACTCTGGACGACATCGCCAGCACGCATTCCTTCGGCAGCAATAATGTACGTCTTGCGGCCGGTGGCCTTTTCGGTGATAAGAGCAATGTGGGAACTACGGCCTGGATCATGCTCAATGCGCTCAACGATGTGCGGACCTGGACGCCATCTTTCGAAATCAACGGTTCTGATACGACGCTTCACACCACCACCACGGTGACGAACAGTGATACGACCAGTGTTGTTACGACCACCCTTTCCATGACCCTTCTTGGGGAATGTCAGAGGGAGATATGGACGACCCTTCCACAGATGATCGTTGATGGGCCGCCGTAAATGTCTGATACCGGGTGTTATTGGCTTATATGAACGCAGAAAGGCGCTGCTGCTGTTGCTTTTGCCGGCAGAAGGACTGGGAGTGGTGGCAGAGGTAGTCGAGGGTGTCGTCGATGGAGCAGTCGGTTGAGAGGTGGCGGCCGAGTAAAAACGTGAAAAGGTTGGTGCCAGGGCGGGAACACGATTGGCAGTCATGAGACGACCAGTCAGCCCCATGGCAAATGACAGGCGGGGAACCAGCATGGCGTCGACTCAGACACCACGGAAATGTCTTATTGAGGGGGGTTTGAGCGACAGGTTGGTAAGGAGATGGGGATGCCGTTGCTGTGTCGAGCAGTTAGCAGAGACAATCCAGACTGGGGTTGCAAATTAAGACGCAACGAACTTGGACTCCCTGAAGCGATTATGTAGGGCCCAAGCTGATTGTGGCTAGCTGGAAAGTAGTCGGCAAACTCAGGGACGCACGCAATCGGTGACAAAAAATATCGGCCAACTGACCACGGCCAAACCAGCAGTGGACAAAGGGGATCACAGGGACCGATAGAATGGGCGGCGCAAAGCTTCAATAGAGCCGGTGACGTCGTCGACACTACCCGCTCTAGTACCACCATCAAATTTGTGATTATGATGTCGTTTAATGTGGAGTAATGCAAACGCCACACTTGGCCCAATGCATCAATCCCAATTGGCAGGACAAAGGACAACCGACGCCACAGCCAAGTGTGGCTCAACATACGCGCTAAAGTGACCATGAGCTACGGGTTCCACTTTAATCGCGACTGGCCTGGCAGCAGATGCTGGCCAATGAGGCGACCGTTGCCGTGTGGTTGCTATTGTTGACTTGGCCGGTTGCTCGCGCACCCATGCCAGGCAGATGGGAACATCTCTTGTGCTATGCTTCTCCCTCGTTCGTCAAAGACGTCAAAGAAAACTTAACCACGACCCCGCGCACACCTTGGAGTTCTTCCTTTTTGTTTTTCAACTTTTCAATAGACTATCCTGACTTTTATTTTCTCTCTTTCTTATTACTGTTCTTCAAATTAAAGATCGTCCTTCGTTGCTGTGTCCTAACAAGTATTGCGTGTGATTTTGTCCGCATTATCATTTCTCTGTGAGTATACACTGTCGCATTTCATTCAATCTATGTACCCGTCGCATCTTTTTTTCCCTTTGGTTCCCCACTGCAAAGCTGCAAAGGGCTGCGAATCAGCATATTGAAGTCTCTCATACTGGTTTTCTCAAGTCTCGTGCTTGTTCAACGCTTCCCTAGTCGCAAGGGCCTGCATTATCCTTCTTTAATTGGCATACTCAAAAAAAAGCACTTAGTGGTGTTAGCACCCGCTATAACAAAGAACACAGTACAGTACCCCTGTCTGAGTCTTTTTACTGCACTAGACGCCCCACTGGCGCGCTCTAGACACGCTAAAAACTCAAAACACACCTCTATGGAACGTGCCCTTCAGTGGAAAAACACGTCTATGCACGCTGTAACCGGCCACCCCAATAGCCTACCTGCACTATCGCACTAGCTTTGCAACATAAACAGCTTTCTTCCTTCTTTTTTTCTTTTCTCGATCAAAAACCCCAGACATTCAACTGCGTCCTTCACGAAATCCTGTCGGTCTGGTATTCCAATCGCCTTGCCATTTGCCATCATTTGTTTGTTGTGTCAAGCGTTCATTATCCTTCGTCCTCTCCTTTGATTCTGTTTTCTATTACGGTATTCGCATTGGCGAATTTTCCTTCTCTACCCTCGTTACACTCTTTTGTCGACGGCTTCGATCCATCGATACGCTAGTAGCTCATCCTAACGGCACTCGACAAGCTTCACAACAACCACCAGCAGCGCTGAATCAATCGACAATCATAGTCTGAACCAGTGTTCTATCCATCGTGTATGCAATTGTCCTTCCTCGTCGCGTCCATCGACCGCGCCAGTATTTTTCGTGTTGGAAACTCGGCCCGCACTGGCCCTGGTGTTTCAAGGGCTGAAGCTTTTTTTTACGACTCAACATAATCAACCGTCCTTCATTCAACGCGCTAACCTTTGAATTCAGTCAATCGCGCATAGTGTATTTCAATTCGATCGTTTTTTATTCGCAAAATTCATCTCGCGATAATGGCTCCTGTACGTCTCGACAATTTACAACGATATCGTCATTCATCCCTTACCGTATACTAATTGTATCCTTGTTCCTTATAGAGCGAGGTCACCACCAGACGCATGGTGTCGAACGAGAACGACAGCAACGCCGCCACCACCATGGCGCGCACCAAGGCCGTTGCATTGGCCGCCCAGCCTGCCGGAAAGGCTCTCCAGACTAAGAAGGCTACCAATGTTACCGGTGTCACCCGCAAGCGCGCTGCACTAGGCGACGTCAGCAACATGGCCAAGGCCTCCGAGGTCGTCGACGGCAAGAAGAAGGTTGTCCTTGCTACCAAGGCTTCCGTCCAGACTACCCGCGCTACCCGTAGCTCCGCGCGCAACACCATTACGACTAAGGACCCGAAGAAGACAATTGAACTCAAGCGGACTGCCCCTCCTGCCGGTGTCCAGAAGCGCAAGAACCTGGCTAGCGCTAACAACGATTCACAAGCCGACGAGCAGCCCTCTCGCAAGCGCATTACTGTTGAGTCCGGCAAGGGCACTAAGGCAGCCGTTGCAGTTCAGCCCGCTCCTATCGCCACTATTCGCGAAGCTGCTGTCGAAGAGGAGACGGTTTACCCCGAGGGTGTTCGCAACTTGGACGATGACGACTTTGATGATCCGCTGATGGTTGCTGAATATGCCAATGACATTTTCAAATACCTTCGCGAGATTGAGCCTGAGACTCTTCCTCACCCCGACTACATGGAGGTCCAGGATGACCTTGAGTGGAAGACCCGTGCTATTCTGGTGGATTGGTTGGTCGAGGTTCACACTCGTTTCCACCTTCTTCCTGAAACGCTCTTCCTCGCTATCAACATTGCTGACCGCTTCATGTCTCTGAAGACGGTTCACTTGGAACGTCTTCAACTGGTCGGTATGACCGCTATGTTTATTGCGGCTAAGTACGAGGAAATTGTTTCCCCGTCTGTGGCCAGCTTCCGTGAACTCGCCGAGGGAGGTTTTACTGAGGAGGAGATCCTTAGTGCGGAGCGCGCTATTCTCGCGACCCTTGATTACAACATGTCCTACCCCAACCCCATGAACTTCCTTCGCCGTATTTCCAAGGCTGATAACTACGATATTGAGACTCGTACCTTTGGCAAGTATCTCCTTGAGATCAGCATCTTGGATCACCGTCTGATTGGCTTCCCTGGCAGTCTTCTTGCCGCCGCTGCCATGTACCTCGCCAGAGAGATTCTGGATCGCGAGGCCTGGGTAAGTTATTTCACTGTATTTTATTGTGTACAATCTTCTAACAATATTTAGGATCCTACTCTGACTTTCTATGCTGGTTACACTGTCGCTGAGATGGAGCCCATCATTGAACTCATGGTTGACTACATGGTTCGCCCCACCACTCACGAGGCCTTCTTCCGCAAGTATGCGTGCAAGAAGTTCCTGAAGGGTAAGCACATATACTCTATTGTCTTGATTGCAGTTGTCTAACAGTTCTCTCTCTCTACAGCTTCCATCATTTCTCGCTGCTGGGCCAAGGCGCATCAGCGCCGTTACAACATCGTCAACCCCACGATTCCCGTCGACGAGTTGTAAATATGTCCTCAAAAATCCGAACGTTACTGACGATCGGTGTTAAGTACGAATCTGCTTTCAGTTTTACGATTACCAACCTTTCGCCACTCTGAAATGCAATGCGCCGTTTACACAGGAGGCTTTGGTCGGAGATGATATTTTTTGGCATGGCGCTTAGCTTTTGTAGGTGGATGGTCATACCGGTTGTTGACATGACACCTTGCCCGGGCCTGTCTTTCTCATGAACAAAGTGTCCTGTCGGTGCAATGACGGGCTTACGGGTGCAGTTAATGTTTTTGTTCTCGCGCTATTGGGTATCTTGGGTTTTCATTTTTTATTGCACGGCGTCGGAGTTTACACGGGTTTATTCGTTTCCTTCATCTCTTTTTTTGTTTTTATTTTCTTTCATACCTGTTTTTGTTAGTCTTTTTCTTGATATGGATGGTTGGATATGGGCGAGTCCCATTTACATTTGTATTGGTTTTTACGAGTCACGGCGTTTGATTGGGCTCGTACTGCCGGTTATCTGTATGGTTTTTCTGAGAACCCTTTGAAGGGTCGGAGTAGACAGTGAATGACAGTTGTTGTCTTTATCCATATTTTTTGGTTTTATTTTTTGGTACTTGTGATTGTGCTGCTTGATGTCTTGGCTTATGACACAAGACTTGCATTGTGGGTTAGGTCTCTTCTCATTATATCATTGCTTGAACGCGCCATGCATCATTTTCTGCAGCTAATAACAAGGGCTTTGATGGGAAGGCTTTTCTTTACATTAGGCTTGCAGAAGAGGATTCAGCGTGCATTAATGTTGAATTTGATAAGGTGGACATGGAATTAGGCTGTAATGTTACAGTAATGTGTGTATAAGGGGTTTCTCAATCAAGCTTTTAAACGCGGGGTGAAACTTGATAGTCGATGTTGGATTCTATGGGACCGGTGAACATCACGATGCATTCGGTATTTAGGTCTCTTTTTGCTCCTAATATGTATATACAACCGTTTGTTTACTAACAACATGTGTTGGGGGAGTCGGGGTGCTCAAGTTGATTTTTATTGCTCTTCTTGTTTTGACATTGTTTACTTTTTAAGAAACAATGAATGAATCTAGTCTTGTCAAAAAGAACAATGCAGGATGCTAGCTGTCAAAGAGAAGGGTTAGGGTTCATGAGAATTGGCATTTTGGCGCTAGTTGGATGATAATGGGTGGTGGCTTATCGATAATGGACAAGGATTATTCCGGACTGGGGTTGGTTTCTTTGAGTGTCTATCTTTGGGTGTATATGGGGTGTTGAGGACGTCAGGTGTTGGTTGTTGATGTACAATACGTACGAGTGCAATTGTTGTGTTATCATTTTGAGTTTACCCTTTAACAAGACAAGGTCACAAGACTCATGTCATACGGTGTGGTGGGGTTCATAGTGAGACTAACTTGATATCGTCGTAACTACAGTCCGAAAGATTTCTTCGGCGCTCCGGAATGCCCATATTAGTCTCTTCTTTGATGGGGATTTGAGATTCTGTAAAGCCCGAATGGGCGCCTATGCATCGTGTTTGAAACTCTATATAACATAGGGGCAATGTCGACCGGTGTATGTTTGTTCTCTCGAGATGTAATGGTCTTGTCAATCAGGTTCAAAAAGACTTTGCTGCCACCTTTGACTTTATAGACAATAGCACGTGAGCCCCGAGTGGGTTTGAAATACGGGTTGATTGTGTTCAATACATGTGCGTAGAGTATTTCATCGAAATCTATAAGTAAGATGATCTGTTAGGTACATACGGCTATGGCGTTGTCTAACTCTAAGCACTATTGTGATGAAGATTAACATATATCGAAGCCAACTTTCCTGGTAACATAGTTAGGAGGTTACCGTTGGATATTACGCCTTTAGCTTCTTGTTGTAATAGTTGAACTGGCTCTCTTCTGGAGAAATGTGACTTTGACCTATCCGGAGAATCTAACCCAAAGGTATGGAGGCAGATATCATGGAGTCTATCGGTGCGGAAGAGCCAGAAATATACCTTGAGACATAAACAATAAGACTGACTATGCCACAAGTATCTTTTCTATCAAGCGGGAAATGATCTTTTTCTCCAAAGAGCGTATTTAGGCACGTTGTTCTCAGAAACTTGGAAATATGCGCCTCTTAGGTGGGCGGGGTTAGCTGAGTATGAGTAGCCATTGTTTGAATACTAGCACAACATGTGTACTACCATAGAAACTCGGTCTGGTTAATAGGAGGAATTAAGTTAGTTTACAAGTTCTATTTATATCTTGGACTTATACAATATTGCAGTTACATACTCGAATTGGTATCCCTTGCTGGAGATATCCCATATATCATGTTCCCTATATTGGGTCGTAGTCCGCAACAAATGGTGGCTAGAAGAAAACGCACGACATTATATAGCTCGCCTATTCTCGCATCATCAACTTTATTGGTATCTGACTTCATAAACCTCCTTAAACGCCGTCGTCTTGAACAAGAACGTCACTATCAAGGGTCGATAAACCCTAGTCACAATTAAAGTGCGACAATGTGCGACGAACTGGGCATGGTCGGAGAACGCCTTGTTGGTGGTGAGTTTATTTGGGTTACTAATTCTGGTTGGCCAATCACGGCTTAGACATTTGTGCAAGGGTAAACAAAGATCAACCAGGCATGGCTTAGCGCAAAATGCAGTGCGTTTTTAGATGGGTTGTGCGGTAAGCTTTAGCGACAGCGCTTCCGACGATTCGAACATAACCACATGAATACCGATTTTGTCTATGATTTCTTGGATGCGATTAAGCGCAAAGATCGGTCGTACAATACATGAATACCGAGATAAGACTGTGCTATACGCAAGTATAAAAAGCTTGATATCGGGGCCATTTCGCCACTGGACCCAGCATTTCCCAAGGTTTTGGATGAGCAATCCCTGGACAGGGACGATTATTTGCAGTTTGTGTGGCTGCAACTTTGGCTGCGATTGTGGAGCCGGAGATGGATTCGGTGCGAAAAGGAGACGGATGCATTGGAAGGGCGGGGAAAGGGATGGTCTTTGATTGAGTGGAATTAACATTGCGACCAAATGTCGCCGAGACAAATGTTTTGCGACGGCGTTGTCCATGTCGTTATCAATGGCCGTTTGACCGAGATGAAGCTATGGGCTTAAGAGTACTCACGTGATCGACGTCATGTACATACAGGGTTTACATGGAGTTATGCAAGTCCCAAACTCAACCTTCACAAACGTTCGCAAGAACTTGCAAGACTTTAGGGCCCAGGAATAATACAGACAAGTATGTGCATTACCAGTCCAGTTATCATCTTCTTCCATCCCGCCTCTTTCTTGTTACGTCGGGCCCACAAGGAAGCAGATAAAAACTGGCACAGCGCATGCCTAAAAGTATCAGCGTAGCGTAGCCAGGCCAAGCCCAACCAGCTGTAAAATCAGTGTCAGGGTTACTTTTCTTGCGCAAGTGCGGGTCCTTGTTTGTGGGCGGGATCATGTGAGTTGGGAGGGTCCAGAAGACAAGGCCATTTGCCCCGTTGCGACCAAAACCCCGAATTTTCGCATCCTGTTGTGCGGACCCACGTCCATGGGAACGCTGCGAAGTTGTGTCTGTATATCATTGTTGAAGACATACATAGTAATGCACTTTGTATGTATGTAGGCTTATTCTGGCTAGACTAGCCATATTCAGATAGTTATGAGCACCTTGACGAATAGAGTGTATTCTCTCGTTCAATGTCATTTGGTGTGGGACGGACAGAAAAAAGAGGGGTGGCCATGTTGCGCGGGAGTTGCGAGTTGCGAGGGGAAGTCACATTAGGCAAAGACGATTGCGAAAACAAGCTCTTTCCGCGGGGGGAATTCACTCAAGCCGTGGATTTCTTTGGAAAGAATGTTATTTCCCTCGTGTTTACTGTTAATTTACTAGAGAAAGAGCTATAACAGACGCTAATTGGTTGGAATACTTCTTTCTTTACTTAGTGATCTGACTTTTCACTTGCTGTCGCAAAGCTTGCGCCAGGCGCTATCTTGTCGCCGTTATACAGAAGCCGCTGGGATGCAAAGGGCTGACAGGGGACCTGGACCAACGTTACCAACAAAAGAGCGGCCACGGATTAGAGTGGAAACCCACGGAAGTTGATTTGAGCTTGTGGGGTTCCATATTTCAGGCACTGCAGAGATTGACAGGAGTGATCCGACTTGGGCTAATGGACGCAACTATAGGCATGTACCGCAGACAGGCAGGATACACTGGCTGAAGGCTGGGATGATAAATTTAATTCACGATGAAGGCAATGGACAACACTTGGTTGAATAGAAATTAGTGTGCTCAGCTACATGGCCATGATGCGCCTGAATGCAACATGGGCGACCCGAATGAGAGTAATCCCAGCCAGGGCCCCGATGACGTATGTATGTATGTAAAGTTGCACATATGTATGTATGGATGTATGTACATATGTAGATACATGTGGTTACAAAATCGCAGATTCAAGCTATAGCTTTTATGGCCTTGCCTCTCTTTGAACCGACATCTGGCCACCTAGGGCACCATTGACCCCTTCCTCACGACACTCACCACCCCACCGGTATCAGCATGAGTGGCCCGCTCAATGGAGTCATTCGTCTTTCTGTGCGCCGGTCTTTGGCTCAACTACCGGAGCTGGGTCTGCCTGACGCAAGTATGCAACATAGACATAGGACAGTAGTAAAGCTCAATTCCAGCCAGTCATACGGAAGAGACTGTTTCCCAATACAAGTGATTTTCGCCCTCGTCGTTTTCTTCGCCGAGCCATAATTGCGGGCCCTGGTGTCTCTGGAACGGGTACCTCTGTTTGCGACAGCGTCTCCGCCCGTGGCCGTTGGGCTTAACCTGGCTCAATGACATCTCAGAAGCTCCTGTGGGGGCTCGGACTTGTCATTAACCAGCGAGCCGAGTATGCGCGACAACAGCTTGCAGTTAGACTGGCTGCGCGGAAAGAGTCAATGGGATTGATGGTTATTGCTGGTGTCGCAAATCGAACTTGTTGTTGTCGCCACTTATCTGCACAATGCCCTGGTTCCTATCCCTCACAGGGGAGTGAGCCCTAAAATATAGAGAAAAGAGACCAGAGTCAGGGCAAAGGAAGAGACAGAAACATCAGTAGCATTTGGCATGTTGTTTCGCATGCTGCTACGAACCGCATCCCCGAGGCAAGAACTGGCCCCTGGTGTTGCAAATTGGTTATCGTGTGTTTGAATAAATGTCTATTCCACAATCTCTTTCCAGCGACAAGAGTCTGTTTGAAAGTTGCGGTTCCATTGACTTGACCCAATGTAGTAGGACGCACCAACATGAACCTCTGCAACGACAGTCCATCAGTTGCATCAACCAAAAAAAAAAAGGTTACCGGCATTTGGGCATTGTCCCATGTTAAAAAAGCAGTGCGTACGCTAAATCTACATACTGTACCTCGTTGCGCCGTTGTTTCTCGGTAGAGGGGCCAGAGCAGCATAACCCGATCCCAATGGCCTGCGGCATCTCGTTCCGTAACTGATATAGCTCGGCCGGATCTCGTGAAATTGGTATCTTAATGATCGCATAAGTCTCGCGCTCACTGTAGGATGACTAACCCCGCACTATCTGTTCATCCGAATCTCGTTGTGATGATGTCGCTGTCCATGCTCCAAAGGTTGGCGATGCAGTCTCATGGCCCACCCACTGGCCATTAGGTCGCACTTTTTTTTGCGCCCAAGTGGCCCGCAACACAGTTTCACGCACCGTAAGCGTACATTCTGCCTTCTAGTTGTCGGGGTTAGTCCATGAAGTTGAAGCCCTCTTCCCCCCAAAAAAGCAATGGTACCGCACAAAGTTCAGAGTTGCCCACTGCATTTTTTTGTGACTGCCGCAAAAGTGGGAGCCGCACATTGCAGAGCCCTCCCCCGTCTTCGCTCCTGCCATGTCCTTCCCCCCGCTGTCAGGCTCAGGCTAATGGCCTGCAGGACTGTCCAGCGCAAAAAAATTGACACTGATGTGGATAACCTGTGAATTGGTATAGTGGGCTTCACTGTCGACAAACAGCGAACCTACCATGGCACAAATAGCACACACCCTATCCACCGGGGCCCCGTACCTAGCCATAGCGCACGTCTACAGCGCCCAATCGCATCTTTAGCGCCTGCAAAATTGCCCAGTTGGGACTGCATTGGAGCGGACAAGACCCGCAACATGTGCGCTGGACCAACTTCCGCAATAGCCTGTCTGTCGCTCCAGAGCCTTCATCTTGAAGACTTCCTCCCACCCAACTTCATAACCTCCCTCCCCCACCTGAGTCTGTCTCTACGATTCTTCAATTCTTTCAACCGCAAAAATCCCATTGCGCCCTTCGTTTCTATCACAAAGATCTTTCTCATCAAGCGCCCTTCGCAAGAGCCGGTAGTTAGTAAGTCTTGTTCGTCATCCAACCAGCCCGCCATCAACCAAGCCGGGCCGCAAGACACTTCCTATACACCACCCATTCCTTCATGAACTCAACAGAGAGGACCCGGAATCGTCCATATGTAAACGAGCCGATGACAATTCCAACCAATACAGAATCATGGTGACGGAAGCGCTTTCTCAGCCAGACCATTGTCGTCGTCCTCTTCACCGTCCTCTCCGGATGGCCATCCACCGGCCGTCTTGTTGACAGCCTCGCCAGAGTTTGCTCTTGCCGTCTGCTACTACTAGTCCTTCTTCTTCTGTCGGCGTGCCTTAATCATTTGTGTCTATAATGACCCTCCGCCTATGACTGCAAGCTAACCCGACGTCCCTTCTTGTCAACCCAGTCTTTGCTCAACTCTACCACATTTCGCAACTTCCCCATTGCGCATCCTTTGCTCGACATCTGTTGCTCCACCGGAGCGCTCTCGATCATACATTCATATTGAGTTAGTTTACTAGTGTCCATTGTGTTTCACTAGCATTTTGACTTCTCAACCCGTTAATTGACTTGGTGTCTTGCTTGTTGTCTGCTCATAATAGCCGTCAACCAATTTTCGCCTGTTATGGACCAGGTGAATATGGTTCCCGGTAGTAATCACCACGAACCGCACCTTCCACCTCACAACTTTACTTCGTCTGTACCTAGTCATCATCATCGCTCGCCACCAGACACACCTTCTGTAAACCCCAAAGTAGTCAGTATGGATTCACCTGGATTGCCTTCTATGGTTCTGGGTCATGTTGATGGGTCCAATGGCCCCCCCACGCAGCGCACGCCGTGCAAGAGTGTCGCCTTTGAGTTGCTCATGACTGAGGGGCCCCATTACCGTGCGCGTCACCCCATGAGGGTACAGATATACCCGCATGATCGCACTGAGTCGATCGTTACTACTGTCAAGAACTTTTATGGTCTTTATGCAGGACCCAATGGTTCTCGCGGCGTGAGTTTTGAAGACGAACACGGAAACACTTTGATTGCTAGTTTTGAAAACTTCCGCCACAACATGGTTGTTTATGTCCGGGTTATAGAAGAGCCTTTGCAGTATGCAACCTATGGCCAGGCCACAGGCTCTGCCTACTTTGGCTCCGAGACTTATCCTCTTCAGCCTCCCGCACATGTTGAGCCGGGCCAGGAACCTTCTCGTAGCCACAGTCCGCAATCACCGGGCCGCCGTAGTGGTTCTGCCGCTACGCACCACTCATACATTGACCGCCAGGCTACTGCTCACATGGGGTCAAATGGATATTCTCGCCAGAAGGCCCAAAGCCCTGAGTATGATGGCTATAGCAGTGGTGATGGTTCGACGTCCACCAGAAACAAGCCTGAGCAGATTGGTAATACGGATATCAGTCTGGAGAACATTGTTGAAGGTGGGCGTCGCCGTAAGGCCCCAAAGTTTGAGTCTTCAGTATGTTTTCTAAATATGTACGCAGCCTACAAAATTTTCCAAAACCTAACCTTTTTCCACAGGAGCTCCCCCTTTTTGGCCATCAGCAAATGGCTGTCGGCACATCAACGTCATCAGCCTCGCCAGCTCGCCGTGACTCTTACAGAGAGTCAATCTCGTATAATGCGGGAACTCACACCCAGTTCGCGGTTAACCAACCAGTACAATCTCCGCAGGCGTATAACTATCAGTCCAACCAATATGGACAACTCCAAGATGGCGGAGTTCAAACGCCTACTGGTTACCCTTCTCACAGGATGCAGTCTGGCCAGATTGGTATGGTCCCTACTCCGGACCCTACTGTCGGCAGCTCCATTAGTGACGAGGACAAGGATGTTGCAATGCAACTGATGCGTCTGGGAGATGTGTCGAACATGTCGAATGTTTCGCATGCTCGCACGTCTACTTCCACACAAGACGAGCTCTTCAGCGGGCGGACAGAGCACATGTCATCCACTGGCATCACTAGTGATGGAGACAGTGATACAGAGCTTGGTATGCCCCCGGCCCGGCGCCAACGACTAGACGAGGCTGGAGTCAGCAAGCCTTCGCATATGTATGCTGAGCCACACATGATGGGGTTGTCAGAGGAGGACTCTTCTCTGGGTATGATTGCACCGATGATGTCGCCGCCCAAAGTTCACACGCCCAACTCGATCCAGCCCAAGTCTATGGCGGCTCCAAAGTCTAAGGGTTTGATCAAGACCCCTAAATCTAATAAGACAAGTGGCATGACTGGATCCAAGTCGAAGAAGAGTTCTTCCATTAAAGGTACGGCAAGCACTGCGGCTATCATGACGGGCATTCAGATCTCACCTTCTTCATTGCCACCATCGCGGAAACAATCTGTTTCTTCGATTCCAGGTCTCCAAGTTGGCGATGATGAACAACCCGATCTGTCAACCAAGCCCCGTTGCCAGAGGTGCCGTAAGAGCAAGAAGGGCTGTGATCGTCAGCGGCCATGTGGCCGTTGTCGGGATGCCGGTCTTTCGGCCGACCAATGCATCAGTGAGGACGAAGGCAATGGTCGTAAAGGACGCTACGGCCGCCACATGGGCGTCCCGATAAAGAAGGATGAAGCCCCTGGACTGCCCATGGCGGCGCCAGTGCAAACGCCGATTCCAATTCCGACAAACGGAGTTTCGGGCGGTTCGATGATGTCGTCGGCTACCATCCCGCCGCCGTTCATGGCCGTGGACAAGAATAAGAAGCGCAAACGGTAATTTACTAAAGTTATTGTCCTTGCTTGCGTGGCCAAAGATTGGTGGGCGTTGATTGAGGGCAAACCCCTTTGTAGTCACGGTGTCACGGTCTGACTAGAACCATATGTTATCACGTATGTGTTTAGTCTCGCGCGTGACTGTCCCTCTACATACTATGGATAGAGTTTCGGACATATTTGCAGTTGATCTTGATTAGTTTTCTTGTTCTTTTTTATAGAGAGACAGGATTATTTCCAGAGGTTAACTAGCGACGACATACAAAAAGAAGTTTGTATTATGTACAACGAGGCCATGGTTGGCTTGATGCCCTTGTCCACTTGGTCGCTCACGATAAAATTATTTGTTTTTCTTGTTGGTTGGCATAGTTTCCACGGGATTGGGATATGTCATTTGGTCCGGCGTTTCTTTGTTTTGCTCTTTTTGTTTTCGGTTTTTTTTTTCGCGGTACGATTATTGTTTTATTCTAGTTTCTTCTGTACATGAAGTGCCCTGGGACCAAGGTTCTAGTCAGGGCACATATTACGCGTTCCACGGCAATTATTGGTTATATTTCATAGTTCACACACATACATATTTGGGCAGGTTGAATTGGGCTTTCGTTGACTTTGTAGATTGACTGGTAAGCCAGCTTTCGGAGTCATCGGGAGTGTCAGATCAACAATTAGCCACAGAACAAGGGGCGTTTGCGGATGGATGGTTGGTTGTAAGAGAGGCAGGTTTTGAACAATAGGAGTGGCGGAATTGGTGGTTGTGGCGTCTTCTCTGATAGAAGTTTTCAAAAAAGAAGCTGAGGTATTGCTTGGGGTCTTGGACTTTTATGGATGGTGAATTGGTTGGTTAGACGGGTAAAAAATTGGATACTGTACTTCAGACGCAGTTTAATGTGACGACATGTTTTATGAAGCAATTATTAGTATTAGTATTAAATATAACTACATACAGAAGCAGTGGTATTACTTGAAGGTGCGCCACGCTACATGGCAAAGTGTGGCTGTTGCAAAAAATATGACAACTCGAGCAAGGTGATACGGGGCAGTATTTATGTGGGTTGTGGGCTGTGAAGTGAAAATTGATGGCGGGGCAAACGGCAAGAAAAAGTCCGGGATATGTGGGGCGATTGTATATGGACATACATATGTACGTCACTGGTTTTGGAGATGTAGAGGTTTGAGGGTTTGTGACAACCCCGCGATTTTGAGTAGTCACGTGATTAAGTGAGTTGATGACTGACTGACGGAATAGTCTTTGACGGTGATCAAGTTCCGGGGATGATTTTTACGGCGGAAGTGTGAGTGTGGGGGTGAAGACCCGGTAGGGATGTAGTTTTGGAGAAAGGGCTGTGGTGATCTACGAGATTGTAGTTGTCAGAATTACTAGATTTGGTAAGTTGGATGTTCTTGTTAAGGAAAGTTTATGAGTGAGTCAAGGCTTTTTTTGGGATATGTGTGTAGATAAAGATGAATTGGGTTTAACTGGTTGGATGTAGTGTGACCTTGATGATTGTGGGGATAACGCGGGAATAAACAGTTCAGTTTAGATCTTGGGGGGAGGGGGGGTTCCAAGGGAGATAAAGAAACGGCGGTGAATAGGATACTTGAGTAGAGTTTTTGGTTGATTTGTGGGGTTACGGACTTTTGTAGCCGCTGTGTTTTTTCTTTTCACCGGATAGAGTAGGATTCGTGGAGAGAATGTCTGTGCTTTGTGGTGGTTGAGAAGAAGATGTGTGGCTTGATGGAGACAGTGTTAGGTGGGGGTCAGTCTGACAGATTAGCTTGGTTTAGTCCTTGTTGGGCGAAATTTGGTTATGGGGTTGGTTGGGGGTCAGTGGGGGACGGGTTGAGCCGATGTGTAGTGTTATAGTTTTGTGTGGTGGTGAGGTATGTACATATGTATGTTTTGCATACTTGGCTTTACCGGGGTGGCCTCTTTTTTTCTTAACAAGCGGACCAATTGTAGATGGACTTCGGCACGGGCATTGACACCGAGGTTGGAGAGAACCATTGTGACTATGTCCATGACGAATCAGTTGGAGCTTTGACAACGTGGTATGCTTCCGGTATGGCTTCCGGTGGAAACGCCTATAGGCTAGGTGGTTACACTGGTGTGTTGTATCACGGATAAGTTATATACGGTATACCATTGTGTATTACCTAACCGGGTAGAAAGTTCCGTTGAGCAGCAGGTTTTTGTTCTCGTCACGAGGGTTGGTTGGGTTGGACTAGACATGGTGGGGTCTATGTATCATGTGGTTTAAGGGGACAAAATAACTTGGGAACTTGGGAATATATATACTACGGGGTAATAGGTACCGAAGATGTAGAAAAAATAAATAGGTAGATATGGAAAGGATCGGAGCGGTAGGGTGTCTAGAGTGGGTCCGAAACCGGGCCGTGGTGAGGATTGAGATCCCTGTTTCGGGCAGGTGGTTTGCGGAAGGAAGTTTGGGTGTCGGGGTAGTGAGGAGATAAGGAGATTGTTCGTTTAGGCATGGCGAAGCGGACGGGTTATGAGAGACGGACGAAAGTTGTTTGAGTAAGTGGGTTGGTATTTATCGGGGAGGAGTCATGTACATACCTATGCCGTGGCTAAGGAATCCTTCCGCACATGAGAATAGTAAAACCCACTTTTCTCGTCACGAACATGTCGATAACTAAACGAGATCCATGCGCCCTTTCCTTGACATGTCCAACATGTGTATGTATGTACAATACGATAGTCTAAATGTATATGTATGCACATATGTACATTGGTTGGTTGTACGGCGGTTATTGACTCTCCAATTATACACCGCCCGAAAAGGAAATATCCCAACAACTCGCATATGCAATCTGCACTCTGCAGCTGTGTATCGTTTCCATGGCTTCATTTGTAAAGAGAGAAAAGATACTGCAGATATAAAGGGCGATTATTCAGATACATGTAATATAGTATAGCGGTCTACAAAAAGACTTGGTAAGCTAGGTTATTAGTCCTCCAAGTTCTGACTGTGACTCCTGCTTTGGAAGAAAAGGTGGGTCTGGAGGGTCAAGGTGACATAGGTGGGGGTCAGATATTGGAAGTCGTAGCGTGGATTTTTTTCTTTTATTTAGTGGTTTTTTTTTATTTTCCTTTTTGGAAATAAAATTTTGTAGGTTGGGGGTCAGGAATTAGAGTGTTGTTTAAAAGAGAGGGAGTTTTGCTGTTTTTCTGGAGTTTATATTTGGTTTTGTATAGTTGTATTCATATTGGTATTGTCTTCTTGACATTTTGTTATTCACTTGTATATATAAAGATACATCTAATTCGTTACTATACTACTTCCTTCGACTTGTTATCTTATCCATCTTTCCAATTGACATCTTAATCTTCTCATCTATTACTATATCTCTACAATGATACATCCAGACCCATCTATAACCAAAGAATCAAACATGGCATCAGACATCAAAACCCATTCAGATAGTGACGAAGCCTGTCCAACAATGGTTCCCCCCTCACCAGCCGAAGAGCTAGAAGAAGGAATGCACCCCGTCATGACACAAAAGTCCGAAGCCCCCACCTTCGATCTCAGCACCTATGAATATCCCGAAGGTGGTCTTCGAGCATGGCTACAAGTCGTGGCTAGTATGCTGATTTGTTCGTTATCATGGGGTGTTCCTGGAGCCTTTGGTATCTATCAATTACATTATACCACTGTATTGGGACTTCCTGAATCACAAGTCTCATGGATCGGTTCTATTCAGACTTTTCTTGCCTTCTTTGTATGTATGATCTCTGGTCGTCTTTGTGATGCCGGGTATATATACAGTTCTCTTAACATCGGCACCATCTTTATTGTCGTTGGATTCATGGCTACCAGTGTAGCCAAGACGTATTGGCAAATTCTACTAGCCCAGGGTTTCTGCACTGGATGTGGTCTTGGTATCATATTTATGCCCGCAGTTACGGCCGTTACTTCGTATTTTCTTAAGAAGAGATCACTTGCCCTAGCTATGTCTGCTATGGGAACTGGAGCTGGTAGTTTGATTTATCCTGCTATTCTTCAGTATTCTTCTCCTCATATTGGCTTTCCATGGGCTGTTAGAGTTACTGGATTTGTGGCATTTGCGTCTTCGGTTACTGCTACTATTCTGATTCGTCCACGTCTGCCTCCTAGGAAGTCTGGTCCTTGGATTGAATGGGGAGCTTTGAAAGAGGCTCCGTATATGTGGTTCTCGGGTGGAGTGTTCTTCCTCTTTTGGGCTTTATATTTCAACTTTTTCTATGTAAGTAGAATCTCTAACAACATGAAATATCTAGCGGAAACTAACCTTTGCTTCTAGATCACGGGATACTCCCGCAACATCATCGGCATGACTTCATCCGAAGCCACCAACATCCTCATGATCGCTCAAGCCTTCACCATCCCTAGTCGTCCTATGGCCGGCTACCTCGCCGACAACGTCATTGGCCCCATCAACACCTTCATCGTCATGATCACATATCTAGCCATGATGGCCTACATCTGGATCTCAGTAACCACCAAAACCGGCATGTACGTGTTCGCCGTATTCTTCGGTATCGCCATGGGTGCATCCCAGGGAATGTTCATTGGAGCTCTCGCATCATTAACTGCCAACCCTCGGAAGATGGGAACTCGCATTGGTATGGTGTATACTGTAGTCGGCATTGCGGGGTTAACGGGTACTCCTGTTTCTGGTGCGATTATTGACTCTATGGGGGGAAAGTATTGGGGTGCTCAAATTTGGGCGGCGACTTGTTTCTTGACGGCTGCTGCTTTCATCGTGATGGCGAGGATTTCCAAGTTGGGTAGTTATAAAATTGTGGTGCGGGTATGAAAAGGATACCAAGGAAGCGAGGGATATCGTTGGTTTTCATCGTAATGCATATAGTAGCATTGTTTTCTTCTTTCTTGTCTATATATACATACAAGTACTGTACATCAATAGTCTGGAATATTTCCGTTTACATGAGTCGTTTGTATGGTCGTCGATCTAGTTTCCTCTCGGACGTTCAACATTCCCGAGAAACAAAAATACAAGGACTTGTGGTTGCGGGAAACGTGGCAAGGACCCGAAACAATTAACTGTATCAAGCCGTGGCTTTAAATGGACATATCATATGTACATCACGTGGAATGTTCTTTCATGGATAGGGTTATACATAAGTACATATGTACATAGTAATCACGAATATTCCACTCATGGGATGACAGGTTGAAGTGGGTGCCGTGGAACATTAAGTGTTAGTGCAACATATTCAACCCCTCGAAACTAGATGTAATGAATTATTCAGCTTGATGGTACAGCTATCACATGTACCTTGGACTACATCTTTACAGTACAGACAAATCAACATCCCCCCTGTGTGGCGACGACAAAACTTGACATGCATATATCCCGAGACCATATTCCGTCACCATCGATCTCGAATCACATTCGGAGATTTTTCCAACCGGTGTCTAGGTGTCGAAGGAACATTGACATAATCCATCGTTAAACAACTAATATCATGTCAAAATCCCTAATCATGACGATAGGGTTTGACGCAGCCCAGGGTTCATTGATTCCGTGTAAGACGGTCTGATTTGATCCTTTGTGTTCAGTACGTTGCCGAATGTGTGTCGCGCGGGAGTTTATCCTGATTAGGAGGTGGGAATTTGGTTTTGTTGTTTTATTGGATGATGGGTCGACCTTCTGTTTGTGGGTTTTTTAAAGTATAGAGTGCATCTTTGTATGTCTATGCCTGGTGCCAACGAATGAAGAATGTGATTCTTTGCTTATGTCTTGGGGGTAATGAACGATGTAGCATCAGATCAGGTATGTACCTGCATAGGAAACGATTAACTACGCATCAAGCCTGGCTAGAATGTAATTTTGATAATGAACTAGTCGCCTGTTGGATATAATCCATGACAAAAGGCAAACCTACAAGGCATACATATGTACGTGAACCGCGCTTCAAGTCACCCACCATCACATCACATAATCCCCAAAGAAACGCCAAAAACAACGCCCACCCTTCCAAGACATTCTCAAAACCCCCCACCAAATTTCCAGTCCTATCCGTCTCTTTACCGCCAACTTTAAACGTCAAACCTTCTTTTGATATCACCACCCAAAATCAGCTCTAAACAGAATACACCGTGAAACAATCTCGGTAACACAAAGCCAAGCACTTCTTCTCTGGCTGGTCCCTCAAATCGACAATTTACACCACAGAATTCATGCATTACATCCGATGCAACATGCCACTACATGTCATGCGTGCCACGCAAAAGAGAGAAATAAAAAAAGAGAAAGAGAAAAAAAAAAGAAAGTAGATGAGCCAAGAGTGACGAGAAAGGTACCCTATCGTCGTATCGGTTTCATTCTTAAATATGCTCTTGTCCTGCTTGGAACCAACGTTGCACGGTCGCTACATGTATTCTCCGCTTTAGTCACCATATCGTCACATCCAATGTAGCAGATACAATCCCACTTCCCCTTGTATATCATAACCGACTCAAAAGATTCCTAATAGTCTTGGTTGACTTGTTCGTTTTTACATACATACATACATAAATATCTCGCCCAACCGCATCAAGCCACTCAAACAGAATGTCGCCCTTACATACGTATAACACCCTTCCCCTTTCGGAAACTTAGACCAACGTCTCCGGTTTCCCTGTGTATATTCATTTTGTCAATTGCCTAATATCACGTAAACCCTGGTGGCCACAGTGACGTTGTCTTTTTGTGCGTTTGATCGTTGCAACTGGTCGATTTAGTGGGTTATATGGTCTTGCACAACGAAGTTGTGAACCGGGGTTTTCGAAATATTCCTAGGTATCCTGTTGTCAATCTACTTTTACATTGACCAAGTCGAAGGCGAGTTTTGCCTTGTAATTCATTTGGATTGGTCGATGACGTCCTTTTAAAACTTCTATGAATTGATACCCGTGAAATTCCACTCTGCATATATCCAAAGCCTGGCATCTCTGTGAAGCTTGGCTATCACATCTTGATATGCTACGCCTCACTTAACAGCTCATCAACTCAACAACCTTAAAAGAACCCACCTACTCTCCTCAACACCCATCACGGGATCGACTGAGCCGTCTGTAAGTCTGAAAAACTCCACATCCTTCTCAATCCATCGTGTCCCCGGCCAACCTCACATACCGGGGAACGGCTACACGCATATCGTCTTCCCGTCAATCCATCGTTTCCCTATTCATCTGCCCTGACTAAACAACCCGAGTAGTATTAGTACCCTTGCCTTTCCTCACACTTTACTTGTGTGTCGTTTCGCTTGAGCAAGTTCTCTGTTTGTTTGTTCCATCTCTTCATTGTTGTCTCCGCCCGCGCCCGTGCAGAGTCACACGGAACTAGACCTTCCAATACATTGGTCTTTCTGCATGTTGTCGACTCTTGATTTGAGAAAGGAACTTTCTGTCTGGCTATTATCAGTAGCTTCTTGTTTCGTCTTCCGCTTTTCTCCCGTTCCGTTCTCGCCACGATATTTTCTGAAATGGATTCTTCGGATACTACAATTAGTCCTGAGCAGCTTGCCCATGTGGCTGAATATAATGGGACTCCGCTGGTTATTATAACTATCACTGGTCTGGCATTATCATGGGCTTCCATCTTTTTGAGAACCTATGTCAGGGTTTTTCTTACAAGAAACTTTCTTCTTGATGATTGGTTCATGTTGGCTGCTCAAGCAACGTACTCGGTTTCGTGTGCGTTCATTCTAGTCGGTATCAAATACGGACTCTGCAAGCATAATGCCGCTCTTGAAACTGACGACATGACAAAGGCTCTCATGGTAAGTATAATCCATCCTTACTCTGCATGCATCCCGACTAACATACTTACTTCACTAGTACCAAGCTCTAACAACCGAATCATACGTCTTCAATATGTTGATGCTCAAGTTTAGCATCGGCATCTTCCTATTGAGACTCTCGCCACGCAAAGTATACACCTTTTCTATCTGGGGTAGTCTTATTGTCGTCACAATCTGGAGTGTCGTGATTTTGGTTTGGAATATTCTTCAGTGTGATCCTATCCAGGGCCAATGGGATATCACCATCGAGTACAAGAAATGTGTCTCGACCAACCAGATTTTAGCAGCCGCTTATTCTGTCAGTGTCATGACCATTGTGACTGATTGGTTTTACGTACGTTGAGTCCATCTTCTTGTTGGATTACATATACTTACTATCATGATTAGGCCATTCTGCCCATTCCAATGCTCTGGGGCGTGCGTCTTACATTCCAAGTTAAAGCCACTGTCATCATCATCCTTGGGCTAGGTGTATTGTAAGTTAAAGACCCTTTGCCACCTGTGCACCATTTCTAACCGTAACATAGCGCCTCAATTGCAACGTTGATCAGGTTTAAATATCTCGTTACAATTAATGATCACACCGATATTTTATGTACGTAACAACCCTCCCCACCTCCCAAGAATCCCCCCCACCCTAACAAACCCCACTCTAGACTCCTCCACCAATGCATTCATCTGGACCATGGTCGAACCCGCCGTAGCAACCGTCGCCTCCTGCCTCTCCACCATCCGCCCCCTCCTCCGCCAATTCAGCATCCGCGGCTTCGAATCCACCGAACGAGCCGGCTACGCCAACGCCCGCGGTGGCCGATCCGCTCAAAACCGCTCTGGTAACCGATACAATGAAATCCAGAGTAGTCGCCAAGTCGACCTGGAACTCGGGAATAAAAAAGTCACTACGACGACAACAGTGGTCGGTGCTACCGGGAACCGATCACCAGCCTCGTCAGAATCCGATATTATCGCCGCCCATTCTAGCTCGCCATTGCATCATACGGAGCATAAGGAATTGCCTGAACGACCATCTACATGTAGACGTGGAAATGATACTGACGTCCCACTTGGTACCATCAAGTTAAAAACATGTATCCAGATCCGCTCTGACGCTGCATCTGAACATGACGCATATAACGGGGGAAGTATCTCGCCATCGTCACCTAGCGAAAAGGCGATTCTTAGACATAACAACAGTACTCGGCGAGGAACCCGGGAGATGCGTCCCTCAAGTTCAAGACAATCGGGTTGTGATAAAAAAGATGGGAAGAGATGGAGAGAAGTGGATGATGTTGAACGGGATGGTAACTCAGTAGAAGAGTCGGTTGGACGGCCACAACAAAACAATGGACCATTGGGGTCCAATCCCCCCACGGGGTACTAGTAGTGATGTTTTTTTTTACGGCCGTTCGTACTCTGGGTAACTGGCGTTNCATAACAACAGTACTCGGCGAGGAACCCGGGAGATTCGTCCCTCAAGTTCAAGACAATCGGGTTGTGATAAAAAAGATGGGAAGAGATGGAGAGAAGTGGATGATGTTGAACGGGATGATAACTCAGTAGAAGAGTCGGTTGGACGGCCACAACAAAACAATGGACCATTGGGGTCCAATCCCCCCACGGGGTACTAGTAGTGATGTTTTTTTTTACGGCCGTTCGTACTCTGGGTAACTGGCGTTTTATGGTATTCAGCGACTTTGGTTTTCAATATCCGTTTCTTTCGGTGGTTCAAGTGAATGTTTCTATGATGCAATTCTTTATTTTTATCTTTTGCTACAACAAGCATATATGATTATTCCCCTTTTAGTATCGTACAATATGTGCAAGACTTATTGGGCTGGAGTCTCGAGATCTTCCGGGTTAATAACCCACTCCGAGGTATCTTCATACTTTGGTGCCAGAATGAACTGGCCCATGACCTTACCCAAACCAATAGCCTTTCCATCATTCTGCGGTGTATCCTCCTGGTGGCGATTATGATGCGGCTTCTTATCATCAGAATACTCAACCAACACAGCCGACGTGGTAAAGTCTCTCTTCAGGGCAGGCCGCATCTCATACGTAATACCCCCCCAATTCATCTCCACACGTCCCGACTTCCTCACCACCATCTGTCCAACATATCCACTCTGATTATCCGCCCCCAACGCACCCTCCTCCTCATCAACATCGCCATCTCCAGCATCCGACCCCTCAAGTACATCACCACTAAGTCCGCCCATCAAACTGTCCGGGTCAGGCTTAATAGTAGTCTTCCGAACAGGTCGTAACGGCGGCATGACAGGCGGGAACTGGAAGAGGTACACGCGACCTTCACGGCTGACGCCTTCTTCTGCGATGTAGTCGGCAAGGGTCTTTGGTGGGGCTTGAGTGGCGGAATCGGTGGCGGTGGCGGCTTCAGGCGCGGAAACGGGATCCGGCAGACCCGTGGTGTCGCAGATTTTGACATGGGCGAATTCAGAGCGCATGAGGCGGAGGTCGATTTCCAATTGTTCGTCTTCAGGGTCAGTAGGGAGGACAGTTTTTGAGGGTTTCTTGGGGGAAGTGATGATTTGGATGTCATCAGCATCCATAACGTCATCGCCATCTTCATCCTTAATCGCATCTTCAATCTTGATTTTACTAGCTCCCTTGTCAAAATCAATTTCATTTTCGCCCAGATTCGGCGGAACAACCTCGGGAACGGAAGCGTGTGCAGTTGCGACGGTGGCGCGGAAGTCGATTTCATCGTCATCTGAGGACTCGCCTGCGTGAGCGCGGGCTTCCATCTCAGCCGCCGTGGTGACATTGACAGCCTCCTTTTTCGGCTTGGTACGGTAAATACCCATTGGGGCAAGCCCAGGGAACTTGTCGTCTTGGTCGTAGAAATCATACGAGTCTTCGTTGTCGGAGGTTTCCGCGCCCGCGGGGAGCCCGAGTTTGTCGACGTTGATTCTGGGTTCGCGGTGCTCGGGACGGGTGTCTTCGTGGGAGTTGTGGGAACCGCCTTGGCTCTTAACCCGGACGGTGTCTAAACCGAGACGAATTCACATGTTAGTTCCTAGCAAGTCACCCATATAAATCCAACAACTTACCACCTCTCTGCCCAAACATGCCCGTCGAGTTGGAACCCCGACCTCGTGACCCCATAGCTCCACCTCTACTCCTCCCACCTCTAAAGCGTCCCCGCGGTCTAGATTTAGCCTCCTCGGCCGCGCGCTCCCGATCTTTTTGCGCCTCCTGCTCCGCTATAGCCGCGCGCTCTGCCTCGCTACGACGCACATTCTTAGGCTTGAACTTGCTAGCACCCCAGCCGCCTCGTGGCGTTGAAGTGCCTGGCTCGGTCTTGATCGCGGGAGTGGTTGTGGAGGATGAAGGGTCGGATGGGGCGGGGGATGCGACGGGTCGGGCGGTCAGTGAGGCGCCGCGACCGCGGCCGGCTCGGCCTCGGCGGGCAACGGGGGCTCCTCTGTTCATTTAATTAGGTGTGGAAGGGGGCGAGTTTTTTGAAATGGAGATTAAGACTGGGGTAGAGAATATCAGATCAAAAATGATGGGAATGTTTGGGTATAGCTTGAAACAACTGACGTCAGAATTCACTGATGTACAGAAAATTGAAAAAAGAAGCAGATGCCCCGCTAGAAATTATACAAAAAAAATCGGCACAGGGCATGTCAAATATCAACACCCGTTTTGGTTACATTTAGGGTAATTCAACCCTTCACTGCTAACAAACCTCATCTTGGCACCATTACAGCATTTATTATTGTAGACAATAAGTCGCATTGTCTCCAAACATCTCATTAACTGTACCCTCACGCTTCAACATTGATTGAAGCCAACGCTTTGCTCCCGAAACGGTTTCTGCTCCGAATTTGACCAACACACACCCGCGCAAACGGGCAGATGACCACGTGATATTGGTTTTCTTCTCGAGTGATATTCTCTCTAGCCGCCATGCCAACTCATCAGTCATGACGTCGGCTTTCTCGTCACCCCACCTCCGAGCACCTATGCGTGGCATGGACTCAAACTCTTTCATAAAGAAGTCGCCAAGCTGCTGTACTTGAGGACCTCGAATAATGAGGGTACCGAAAACACCTAGCCCATACATTGATTCCTGAAGTGTCTTGCCCGACATATGTTGTCGGCCAGCATCGAGAATGACAGTATCACGAACAAGTAGACGCTTGGTTTCTCCAGCAAGCCATAACTCATTGCGACCAGTCCATTTCTCAAAGTGCCAATTCTCAGAAAGAGCGACACGGCCCTGGCTAACCCAGTCCAACATGACTAGGTTGGCGGTGGGGTGCAGCGTGAATATTTGGGTCTGTTCGTAGACACTGCGGGCATAGGGCTGAACGGGATCAGGTAAGAGACAGAGACAACCATTCTGTTGTACGGTAATTGAGAATCCTTGACGAGTAACTTTATCCGCGGACTCGGAGCCAAACACCTTAGTATAGCCCTGAGTCAACAGACAAAGACGGGCCTCGGCACGGACCTCCATGTCAACTGCGACTTTATCGCCGGCGACTAGACCGCCCCCGTAGGAAAGAATGAACACGACGGCAGCTTTCTTTTCCACGTGGCTGGCGGGAGTTATCATCTTGAGGGGATATCGGAAGCTCATGACTTCCACGATGGTGTTTCCTTTTGGTACACGACGGGCGACTATCCGGCCATCGCCCGGTGATGCTGTTGATTCTGGGAAGGGAGAGGCCATTGCTGGAATTGGTGATGCTGTGTAATAAGCCAGGCGGAAGACAGAGAATGGTCGACTTGAAGACTTGACAAATGCGTAATTGGATGTTGTATCACATAATTGATAACGTCAAGAGTAGAGATGGAATAGTGGGGTACAGATATGGACTTATGGACTATCTGGTGAGAACACTTAAATACTTTCCTTATCGCTGCCTCGATACTGAATTTTCCACCGTCATTTGTTCCTGTCTCGTCATCATCATACAGTCTCAAACACTGTAACCACACAGTGTCACAGGCACCAACCTACACCACCCCCTACAGTGTCAATTGTAGTCCGCTAAAAACCACTACAAACGGTAAACGTCGCGAAACCGAGGCCCACTTTTTACCGCCTGCGACGCGCCCCGGCAATTTGACAAGACAGAAAGGGAAACAGCGAATTCGAGATTCCCGCCAAGCTCTCTCTTTATCCCGCCACAACCCAAGATTTTGACCCTCCTCACTTCGGAGTTTGAAGTGCCCCCGCCGATAGTGTTGATTCCGTCGGTTTTAGCACTCTATTTACGACTCTGCATAAAACTGCAGGCATCCATTCATTCATTCATTTATTCTGCAACTTTGTATAGCTGCCATCGAGTGTCCCGCGCCATTCACATCTTCTCGATCTTGAAATCCTCCGGATTATCGCCCGCGCGTCTCTCGATTTCCCCACTTCGGCTACTTCTCCACAGATACCGCCATGTCATCGGTGACATCTCCCGGCGGGCGGCCAGCGCGCGCAGCTGCTGCTAATGGCCACTCGACATTGGCGCATAAGCGCAAACGCGAAGGCGACGGTGACGGTGACTTGTCGATGCAAAATGACGATGAAGACGATGAGCTTAGCGAGCTTAGTGAATCGGAAAATGAGCAGCTTGTTGATGATGAGATTGAGAGTTCGGAGGAGGAGGATGACGAGGAGGATGACGATGATGATGCTGATGTCTATGTGGAGAAAAAGTCACGGAAACGCTCGGCTCGTCCGAGGAAGCCGGCGCAGAAGAGGGCTAGGACGGGCCTTTCTTCGCTTCCATCTAGGCCAAAGAAGTCGGCGCGATCGGCTGTTACTGCCACGATCGAGGAGTTCAAGGCCCAGGAGGGTACTTTGTTTTGTAGGTTACTCCCCCGCTGAAGATAATCACATGGACTAACAGTGGACACCCTCATCAGACGATATCTTTGAAAGCGATCTTTCAGTATCTACAGTTGCGGAGCAATGGCTCATCAAGTATCGCGAACAGGGTGATACAGCCAAGACGGAATTGATCAACTTTGTCTTGCAATGCGCCGGTTGCAATATTGGAATTACCGAAATCGATATAGGCGACGAGGAAAACTGTCAAAATCGTCTTATTGATATTCAATCACAACATCAAGATGTAAGATTTACTAGTACTTGGTATTTCTCTGTGAATAAGCCCTAACCCACTTATAGAAAGCTATTATCGATTACCCTCTTATAGCCAAGGGCAGAGGTGGCGGTAAACCCTTCCGCGACCTTCTTTCCGGCTTCTTCGACTCTCTAATCAACCTTCTTCACGAAACCGATACTCTCTACGAAGACCACGATCTGATCAACACTCTCTACACATGGATCGCCACTCTTTCATCATCAACTCTCCGTCCCTTCCGTCATACCGCCACCGCCGTGACTCTGATGATCCAGACTGGCCTAGTTTCTGTAGCCGACATCCTTGAAAAGCGCATTGCCACGCTCATTGTACAACGAGACACGGCCGAGAGTCGCAGGAACACTACCAAACTTAATGAAGTCCAGATTTCCCTCGCTGATGCCAACAACCATAAGGCTATTTGCCACGATAAGATTGCCGCCTTCTTCGAAACTGTCTTTGTCCACCGCTATCGCGATGTCGATGCTAAGATTCGTACTGAGTGTGTCATGGCTTTGGGTTCGTGGGTGTGGGATCTTCCGTCAGTTTATCTGCAGCCTGAGTATCTACGTTACCTGGGATGGATGCTCTCTGATGTTACCCACGCCACCCGTTTAGAGGTCCTCAAACAACTCGGTCGCATTTTCCGCAGAGACACGCAAAAGGTGGGTCACTTTATTGAAAGATTCCGCCAACGTATTGTCGAAATTGCCACGTCTGATTCTGAAGTCGCCGTCCGTGTAGCCGCCGTCGGCGTCATTGACGGTCTTCGCGCGGCGGGTATGCTTGAGCCATCTGACATTGATGAGGTGGGCAAGATGATCTTCGATGCGGAGGCGCGTGTCCGTAAGGCTGTTGTGCCCTTCTTTGTGGCATGTGTCAGCGAAGCGAACGAGGCTACTGTTGAGCGTGTTGGTGGTGCTGATGCTATTGATGAGGTTTTCGCCTCCGTTGAAGAGGACGATTATGATTCCCCACAAGAATCGTGGATTACTATTAAAAACTTGGCTGAGCTCCTTACTATCTACAATGAGTCACTTAGGGATAGTACCGACAACCTCGTTGTTAAACGGCCTGTAGCTGATACGCTCAACAAATATGACGATCCTGACACTCGTCTGGCCCTCGTGGCTCAGGCTCTCTTTGACAAGGTTAATGTTGTTCAAGACTGGGAAATGGTTGCTGGGTATCTACTCTACGATCACTCCACTAGCACCAAAACAAAACGCTCTAAGAACAACAGCTCTTTAGAGGAGGTTGTTAAGGGACTGGTAGCTCCCAAGCAAGAAGAGGAACTCGTTCTTCTTGAGATCATGGCGGCATCAGCCAAGTTGAGTCTTGGTCAGAACTCCCTACCAGTTGTGCAGGGTAAGAAGCTTAGCCGTGCTGATATGAATGAGCTCCATGAAAACACCTCGATAAAGCTGGCTAATGTCATGCGCAAACTACTGAACAAGTACGGAGGTGACTCCGCCACGGCAACTTCAGTTCTCAAGCTAGAGCACTTCCTTGATCTTGAAATCTTCTCGAATCTCCGCCAAGAGTCTAATGACTACGAGAAACTTCTTGATGAAATTTGCACCCAATTTAACCGTCATAATAACAGAGATGTCCTGCTCGAGGCTATCGCTTGTTTCTTGCATGCTCGGACTTACGACGATCTGGAGGAAATGGTTGAGCAGCGTATTGCCAATCTTTGGGAAGAGGTTATTGATTCATTGCGCAGTTTTGATAAGAACTATGATTTGTCCGTTCGCGGTAACTTGGCCGAGCCACAGTTGGCTGAGCTTGGTACTATTCTTCTCAAGGTCAGTTTATTGGCTAAGACGGCAGATTGTTGTTCGTTCCTTGAAGCGCCGGGTCGGGATGTGGATTCTCTTGAGCCTGCTATTGTGACAATTGTGGATATTGTTCATCGTGGTGAATACAGTGAGCCAGATCCTCGGGTGGATGATACTGAGGATGAAGTGGTTAGTCTTGCCATTGAGTCGGCTCTTTTCTATTCCATGTGGAAGATTCGTTCAATGCAGGCCAGTATTCAAAGTGGTGCCGGTGTCACTGAAAAGGTTATTGAGTTTGTCTCCAGTCTTCGTCAGAAACTGGTTACTCACATGGTTGAAACCTTTACTACCAGAGCCCTGTCAGATGATCTTCAGATGCTTGCCGCCGGTACTGTCTGTGATATCCACGTGCTTCTTGGGTCTCTCCGGCCCTTCATCCAACAGGCTCACGCTGCTGGGTCTGTGCCTAACATCGACTTGGTCGAGTCTCTTGTGCGACCGGTTGAGCCTGGTTTGATTGGCGAGTTCATTTTTGTACTTGATGGTGCTGAAAAGGTGTATGCCAAGTGGTCGAAAAAGACCCTCAACAGCCCTGGGGAAGATGAAGCACCCGCTCCATTTGATGATGACGAAGACGATGACGACGAGGAAGACCAGAGTCTCTCCAAGATTGAACGGACAGCCCTTGAACTCCAGGCCGAAAAGAACCTATGTGACTTGGCTGGCAAGTACGTCTTAGCCATCAGCTCCAAACTACTAGACCACGTCGGCAACGCCCCCGGCACTCTCCAAAAACGCCTCCAACGCAACCAACACGTCCTAGGCCCCAACTACAAAGAGGTAATCTCCTACCTCGACGAAGCCAAGATCGCCGAAGCCATCAACGGTCGTCGCAAGGCTCCTAAAAAGGCAACCGGCTCCAAAGTCGCCGGTGCCGGGATCCGCGCTGGACCTGGCGGATCTACGGCCGGGAAGAAACAGCATAAGAGTGCTACGAATGTAGACGACTCGGACTCGGATCTTTCGGAGGTTGATGATATCGAGGAGTCGGCGGAGGAGTTTAGGAGGATGGAGTTGGAGGAGGATGGCGAGGAAGAGCCGGAGAATGATGATAGACCGCCGGCTGATGATGAGAGTATCTTGGGAGATTAATTTGTACGTGGATGCATGTAATGTGGTTTTTGGTTTTGTTTTTGGGTCATGCATGGGCTTTTGGATTGGCTTCTTGGGAGTGTTTGGTTACGGTTTTTTTTGTTATCTAAGTTTCTGATTTTGTTTTTTTGTGTTATTGCATTATTTGTTGGCGTTATTAGTTGCTATTTTTGTTCTATTCAACATTTGTAGCATTGTCATTTATGATTTGTTGGTTACATTTTTGGTTTCGGTATCTGTTGTGTTGTTACTAGTGTTAGGGTTTCGTATGCGTATATACAAGGGTTATATTCTCTATAAAAGTCAACTCGACTTGTTGGACTGAGGACATTAAGTACTACGGTAACTAGTCAAAGAAGTATCCGCCAACTCAAACTGCCTCTCATATCTCTTCCCATTTCCCGCGTCAGCATCAGAATCCTTCTTTGTATCCCGCAAAACGCCATACTGTCGAATGATACACTTGAACGGCTGAGAGATCTGACTACTCGGACCTGGTTGAGCCGAACCATTTTGTGCCGTCTTGACACGCTTACCTCCACCGGCGGCACTGCTACTCTCACTTTCAGAGTCTTCTGGCATGGCTACTCGTTTCCCCTTGCGGGCGTTAGTGGCTTTCTTGGCTTCAGCGACGGCGGCTTTGTTTCGGTTGCGTTCTTCGAGATTTCCCCAGACTTTACGCATTTGAGATTGGAGTTTGAGGAAGGTGATGTTGTCGGTGTGGAGACTTGAAAGGGGAGATTTGTTAGTTGGGGGTATGGTGGAATAGAGAGTTTGTGACTTACTCGGTGGCATCGAGATTCAGTAGACATTCGGCGGCTGAGTGGCCAACGTTGACCCAGACGTATTTCTTGTTTTCAGATGACTCTATAGCATCTTCTAGTTTGAGACGGAAACCCCACTGCCATTTACGCATATGGAATCTGGGATTAAAGGACGCGGGAGGGATTTCTTCCTCGTCTTCTTCTTCAAGATTGGTGTCATTATCATCCGCTAGGTCGAATGTATGTCCCATTGACACTATCTTCGAGTATGTGAAATCGCGGAGATTCTTTGGTTCATAGTCTATGACACGAGCGACAGTAAGGTACCGGGTGTTACGGAAAGGAAGATCAAAAGAGACGGGAAGACCTTTGATTTCGCCGGACCATTTATATGGTCTGAGAATCTCGTTAATTGTGGTGAACTTCTCATGCTTTACAGCACAACGGACTAAAAAATGTTAGCTTTCTCGAGCACAATATGATATTTCAAAGTGTAAAACATACCTTCTTCGCTGATGTCGTCCGGCAACGATAACTTCGACTGTGATATTTCTGGTTGCCCAACGGTTTGTTGTGCAGAGACTACTAGCACACTTTGTTCGATTTCAACTTGCTTTTTAGTAGGTTGGGATGCGGGAAGTGAAGACACAGCTGGTTCACTTTTCGTTGGTGGCGTCTCTTTACCAGCATTCTTGAAATATTCTGTCTTGCGCTTGAGAGCAGCAACTAGCATTGGATCTTGACCTTTCGCTGGAAAAATGCACACTTTACCCTCGTCATCATTGGGTTGTTGTCTGATATCCCCTTCCAGAGCAGTTGGGGTCATACCGGTGTTGACATTTTTGAAATAAAACCATTGGCCATACTTTGGCACGTGGGCTATGAATTGGTGAGCCATCCCATCCCAAAAATTGAGACGCATGACCATATCTTTAGGATATTCTGGCCCCTGAGGATCATCCAAAATACTGGTTGCTTCTGGATAAGAAGACGGGTCGATATTTTTGATAAGCAGAGGATTGCGAGTGAAGTCGGTAACATCAACAGTTACTCTGTTATGCATGTGCTCCGGTTCGCTAACAATAGCGGCGACCATGTTGTAGTACTTGTCAGCCTCCATCTCTGAAATCAGAGCGTCCTTTTTACGCCGCGGTTGACTTCCCAAATTGACAACTATCTCATTGGAAGGGGGACTCCCGTTCAGAAGTTTAGGATTCGTTTTCTTGAAGTTCTCATATATTGGCAAAAGAGGGAATTTGGCGACAGCATGTTGGTGCGCCAGTGGTCCACTCTTACCGTGGAAAAGATATAAGGGTGGCTCAAACTTATTCGGGTTGAAGAAGATGACTGAAGTTTTCCATGTACTCAAAAGAGAACAGGTGACATCGATAAGTCCTGATTTATCAGGATTCACCGATGAAACAGAAGGTACCTGCACTTCACGTTTTTGGACCTATTGGCGATGTCAATATATCACAACTGAGGATATGATCATGCACTTATTACTTACCTTGACAGTATAAGCTATTGCTATGGTCCCAACAAGATTGGGGGTCTTGTCAAGGTACTGGAAGTCTGCATGGAACAAATTCAGTTCTACGGCACATGTATTGTCTTCTAATATCATCCACCGATGGGCATCTGAGACACATTGGACATATCAGCACTTAGATACACTAAAATAATACTAGTAAACATAAACTTGCCGCTTCTGGTTTGCTTTGTCTCGCTCACGAAACTGACAACTCCAACAATGTGACAGACTTGCTGTGGTACGGCAAGACCAAGTTTGTTAAGTGGTTCTAACAACATGGCGAAAGATGACGTGATAATATCAA
>JSUI01006370.1:0-48069 GCA_000833645.1 Huntiella omanensis
TATGGCTCTCCGCCCAAAGTCTGATAGAAATGACACCGAGTAGCCTCAAAGGTGCCATCCCGAGGGTTGTAAGGAAGAAGGTCGTGGATATCAATGTCGATATCGATATGGCTATTCACGTGATTGATATAACCCTACAGTTTCTTCTCCACTATACAAAGTTTCCCAATGTCACGGGATTGTCAGACAAGAGGATGACTAGTAATCAACGTGACAAACGAGGACATATCATGAATGTAACTATTCTCAGTGTTTACAATCCAGATGACGGTGGAAACTAGGGATACGCTTGTTTGGTGGTTATGTCTATAAGTGCCGATACTCCAAAGAGGGTTTTTTGATTCATTACTCTCATGCGAAAAGAGGGTTTTGTAGAAGCGAGCTGGCGATGGATGGATTTGAGACTTAATGATTGGTTTCGGTTAGGGCGGATGCCATGGATAAGATGAGATGATGATTATATCTCCGGATTTGGGAGGTAATATGGAAATGTGTAAATGACTTCCAAACGATGAGGTGCTCGACGTATGTCGTTAAACTCGTAGAAGTGACTCCATTCATATATACTCTCATCTTCTTCATCAATGTCTCCCTCTCCCCAAGGGATCCCAAGAATGCCACCAATCCAAAAAGCCCAAAACATGCCTCCGTCATAATCCCCCGGAAGCACCTAGCCCACCGCATCCATGCAATGCATCCCCAATCCCGCTCCGTCTGAGATATCTCAAAAGCCTCATGACTATCGATTACCAAGTTAACTACCATAGCCGTAACTCACCAGATAAGAAACCCCGCATGAGACTTTCCGATGTCAAATAGACGTGACTTGTGACAGTCTCGGTTGTTCGGTGGTTACTATAGTCGCTTCGTGACGTATGTAGAGGGGATTTTGGACTTTGAGTTAGCGGTAGTTTAGACGATGGCCTTGGGATATGTATAAATAGCGAGGAATGGACTTGTTAGTATTGGTTTCCCCGGTTTCTGTTTTAGCTTTATAATCTTCTTTCTTGTTGTATAACTTATATCATCACCATCTTATCATCTTCACAAAGTCTAGATTCGCCTTAACAACACACCACCAGGAACTCCCTCACACTATCTAATACGTCATAGTAACAATGTCCAAACCCGCGTATGTCACCACTAAGTCAAATCACCAACCCTCACCGCCTCGTCTCGCCACGCTAGCGTCTCTAATCCCTTCCGCCCGGCTCCTCCGAACCAAACATCCACCTAACATTATCTTCAGCAATCCGCAGAAACGTCTTCACTCTCCCGACCTTCCAGTGTCAAACAAGTTTCCTCGGTACGTCTTCTCTTACCACCTGTATCTAATCTATACAGCTTCTAACTTTGGTTTCCTTTTTTTGTCTTCTCCCCCGCTTAGAACATTGTTCCCCTCTTCTGTGCGCTTGGCTAGTCTCGGTCTGGATATCAAGGATACCGTCACTATCCACTCCACCGCTCCTCCCTCATCTTCAGCTTCGACTTCTCCGCTACTTCTACGATCGTCAAAGCCAAGTATTCCAGATAAACCGCCAGTGCCTCTTGTTCCTAACATTACCAAATCATATCCTTCTGTCTCACCAGTACCCTCTCATTCAAAAGTTAAACTCCCAAGTCCAGTCTCAGATCCCGATTCTGAAAACCCCACCTCCCAAACCCCTGCAAACCCTAGTCTCTCAACAGTTAAACCCCAAACTTCTCGAGATTCGTCACTCTCTAAAAAGTTACCATCTCAATTCCCCAGACCATTCCCGTTTCGTTCTTCACCACCAAGTTCTCCCCCGCCCCGAATCTCCGCCTTATCTATCGCTCTGTCCCAATCCCTCTCAAGGGACTCTCAGAGCGACTTATTTCTTTCCTCCGACCCCGCTACCTCGTCTGAGCTGGGTCGCCCCGCATCAGTTTCTGAGCATCTCTTTGCCGCGCCAGCATCTTTATTATCTTCATCTTCGCAGGATACTACACTTTCGTCTCCTTCGTCGTCTTTATCGCCTGTTTCGGCTGTTGGACACCAAGAGTCTTCATCTGCCAGTACACCCTGTGCCGGCGCCTCTCCTTCCGACTTCTCACCAGTCGCATTCTTCGAATCAAAACCACCGCAGTGTTCGGATTGTGCCCCGCCTTATACTGGCCTTGATCCTCTCGATTCCCCACATTCACTACAGAATCTTACTACCGAGTCTCTTGCACGTCTACGTGCTCAATATCCGCAACCACGACATCTTGTCCAAGCCCACCAACAGCTTGCGCGCATCTTCCCGGACGAATCATCGGATCACAATCCAGTGTCGTATCTTGCATCTGATCTTCTCGACAGTTTCTCTCGCGACTCAATCATTTCTTCTTCCTTCGTTCGTGACCAATCACCCAATACAGATACCGACAATATGAACTTTGGAGGTGAATTAGACTCCTCGCTGGGTCGGAACCGTCAGGATTCCTTTGTCAGTTCCGGCCCCAAGGCCATCGCTATTGGTGGCGCCACTCCGTCAACTCGGAACCGCCGGGACAGTCTTGTCATCGGAACCGGCAGTTTCATGGGCGGTATCAGCTGGACCGGCAACATGTCTATGGGCAGCTTTGTTAGAGATGAGTAAGTTGACGCCTATTAACCCCTCACTTATATCCATGATTACTAACCGCTTGTACGCCCTGCAGAATGGCCTTGCATGGCACCTCTCCCTTTGGCGCCCATCAGTCCCCAGCTGCGCACTCCTCGTCGTATCTTCCCAAGTTGGAAGCAAATTTCATGAAGGACTTCCAATGCTGTGGTCGCGTTCTCCCCGATCTCCATGACCTTCTTCAGCACTACGAGGAGGCCCATACTAATGCTGCCGCCAGTCCCTCGGCCAGAAATCCCGCCCCCGCTTTCTCTCAGTTTGCCCGGCTTGGCGTGGCCGGCGGACCTTCTGCTGTCAAGACTCCCCAGGATATCAAGTCGCAACTCGGAAGCTTCCAGCAGTATGGAGGACCCGCGCAGTTGGCGCAACAGGGTCGCCACATCTCAGGACTTTCAGGGCTGGGTTTGACTGGACATATGCAGATGGCGCCGACTAGTAATCTGCAGTCCATGGCTTTGTCCGAGGATATCGGGGACCTGGAAGACATGGAAATGGATGACGCTGTTGGTCACATGGAACTTGACGACCCCCAGCAACAACAGCAGCAGGCGCAACAAGCGCAACAACAACAGCGGGTTATCCAGCAGACCCGCCAGATGTTCGGTCAGGGCACCAACCGCCCACAGATTCAAATAAACTCTTCGGGCATCACCCAGGGTCTGCGCACTTCGCAACCCACCACGCCCGCCGTTCAATCCTTCGGCCTCCAGCACAACCCCACCGTTTCCTCGGTTAACACGCCCACCTTGAGCACCCAGCCCGGTGGCAACATGTTCCCCAAGCGCGCGCCCGGCCAGCAGTTCATTGCGGCTAACGGGATGGCTGGTGAAGATATGGCCATGATGGATCAGGATTTCTCGGGTATGGCGCAGAACATGAACGGTGCGGGCGGCATGGACATGCAGGGCTTGGCTATGCCCGAGGACGTAAACTGCATTCCTAACCCCGGCAAGAACCTTAATTCTGGTGGCCTTTTAGCCCATCAGAAGATCCTCCTGGCGCAGATGGCCATGGAGCAGCCCGATTTCCAGTCAAAGGCACCGTATCTGCAGAGACTGGGACTGTTGCCTGAGGAGAACAAACCGTTCAAGTGCCCTGTCATCGGTTGCGAAAAGACCTACAAGAACCAGAATGGTCTCAAGTAAGTAATATCTGCATTTATACATCAGGCAAACAAGCATCGTTGTTGTGGGAATATCTCACACTCTACTTGATTGCTGCCTGATTGATATGTCCTTTTGTTTTGACCCAAACTAACAAGCTTTTCTTCTTTTTTCTCTCCAACAGATATCATAAAATGCATGGTCACCAAAGTCAAGTTCTTCACGAAAACGAGGACGGGACCTTCTCCATCGTCGACCCTGAGACCAGCGCTCCGTACCCGGGAACTCAAGGCATGGAGAAGGAGAAGCCTTACCACTGTAACGTGTGCATGAAGCGTTACAAGAACCTGAACGGATTAAAATATGTAAGTCCTCTCTGACTCTCTCTCTCTCTTCTTCGTTATCCAAACTAACAACTCCACAGCACCGCAACCACTCCCCATACTGCAACCCCGACCTCACCCAGGCTGAACTCCTCGCTATGACGGGAATCAACATTGCCAACATGCAGCAGCCACAACAGCAGGTCCAGCAACAACAGGTTCAGCAGATGGCTGCGCAACAGCAAATGGGCGAACTTGCCGCCGGGTTGGATATGCAGACTCTGCAGATACAGCAGGCTCAGTTGGCTGCGCAGCACCAGGCTCATCAACAGCAACAGCAGCAGCAGCAGCAGCAGCAACAACAACAACAATAGATGGTGCGGGTTGTTCTAGACTGAGCGTTGGGTTGGTCTCTTGTTTTGTTGTGTTTTTTGGGCTTTTTGTTTCTCTGTGAGAAATGAATATTAAAAGTTGGCGTTGTGTTTTGTTGATTAGCGTTTACTTTTGTCCTTTTTTTCTGGGCTGCTTTGGGTTTTAAGATGAGGCGTTCTGTAGTATTAAAAGTTCTTTTTTGGTCTCTATTGTTGTTTAATCAAACATGTCTTGAAAGTCATTTTATTGGTCTATTCTACTCTTCACCATCTACATCGTCATCTATGTCTCCTTCTCCTTCGTCTACTTCGGCGCTAACTAAGAGTCTCTCCCCACGTAATATCCGTCCTTCAAGGTCCACCTCCTTCGCCAACTCCACCAACGCAATCCGTGGCATCTCCCCGAAGTTCTCTCCATGAACAACCCGTCCCCAATGTTCCATACAATACCCCGCCGCCGAAACCCGCAGCCACCCGTCCTGTGCTACCCACGCCGCATACCATACCATACATGCCCCTTCCACATCCATCTGTAAAACCAATTGTTGACGACAGAGATGACGAAGTCGTGGAAGTTGGTATAATTGCGAGAGAATAAGTAACCCGCAAGTCGTTGCGAGTGGGGCCGGGGCGCCGCTGGGATTTTCGAGGAGACGGTCGGTGTATAGATAGAGTAGGAGGGAGAGCACGACGCTTTGCGGTTCGGGGATGTGCAGGGTTTTCACGGTGGTTTCGTACATGTTTGATGCGTGCATGCGGGCGAAGTGGGACCAGCGGGATATGAGAATTAGTGAGTGGACGGGGATGGGGGCGCTTGTTACGGGTGTTGTTAGGATTTCATCGTGGAATTCTATGCCCATACGGTAGAGGTTGTTCACTTCAGGGTCGTCGACGAGGGCGGTTACTTTCCAGTCTGCTAGGGCGGTGTTGGTGAATAACGAGGTCATATCGAGAGCTAGACCTTCCGGTTTGGATATTGCTGGGTTTATAACCTGGGGAATCCCGTAGGCTTGTAGGTCGATTTCGAGGAGGGTGCTGTGCTTGTTAGTCAGGAAATTACGACGCATACGGGCTACTCACTTCAAACTATCCATGGCACTCGGCCCGCCGGTCCCGTCATTATCGCAACCTAGTAACCAGACCTTCGACCCTTCTTCATCTGTCACGGCGTAGTTCCACCGGTTATTGTCCCGCCAGAAGCGGGACCCGGAGACAATCGGACGCCAGCGGAAGGTGTCGGTGTCAAAGACGGAAATTCGACAGTCTGCTCGGTTACATACTGTGGTGGGTGCTTGGAGGTTTAACACATTGTTACCGGATGGTATGTAGAAGTGACAGCCTTGTTCTTGGTGTGGCGCTGTGGTTCCGGTGAGGTAGGAGGTGGAAGACATGGAGGTGAAGGAGGTTAATTTGCGGGGGGCGAACGGGTCACGGTCGCCTAGGGTAGGGTTTGGATCGGCCATTGTGAAATATGAAGAGAACGGAACTGTTGGATCTTTGGGCTCGTCACTTCTTGGTGCCGGACCTAGTACATCCGCCTTCTTCTCAATCTCCATCCAACAAAACTCCGTAATCTTCTTCTTCTCCCCATCCAGTCCTCCGAAAATCCACAGCCGATGATCCCAAACGTGAATCGTATGGTCATACCGAGACGCCCACGAATTCTGCTCCGACCATGTCCACGTTTTTAAATCCAAAATCCACATGTCACTTAGCACCGTCTTATCCCGGTTCACCAAGCCACCTGAGATAATCAACTTGTCATCGTGAATGGTAGCCGCGTGGCGGGCACGGCCGCGCGGAACTGGTCCGGTCACCTCGGGACGATGCCAGAAGGCGGTTTCAATGTCGAAAACAATGATGTCGGACAGGTACTTGCAGCGGTAGTTTTCGCCACCAAAGACAATTAGTTTATTTCCTTGGTAGAGGGTTGCTGAGTGGCCTGTGGTGATTTTGTTAACATGGGATGAAATAGGATTGAAAAGAGAACTTACCCATCCGGACGCCGGGGATGTTCCCAAAGTTGGCAACTAGGTGCCACCGGTGATTCGTCAGATCCAGCCGGAGGACACGGTTGTACACCTCATCGGTAAACTGGTCGAAGCCGCCAAATACGTAAATCTGGTTATTCCCACAATATGTTGCTGAAGCATTGAGGAGGTTTGGCGGGAGGAGGCCTGTCGTTGGCGTGTATTTCGGGACATAGGGAGCAACCATGTTGCTATCCTCGTCCACGGGTGTCTCCATTTCAACATCCATTGGGGTGACTGAGTCGGTAGGTGTCACTGCAGATGAGCTTTATCTATGGGGGTCTCTAGACCTGAGATGGGAATGTTTGCTGCGGTATCAACTAGATGGTGATACCTGACAAACGACGACTTGAAGCTATGAATTCGATTGACAAACGGCGATGGCAGACGTCAATACGAACTATTTTGAGGCTCGCTAAGATGGGATATCGTGAAAATGCTCAAGTTGAAGCATGTAAATTTTAAAATAAAAATAAAAGTCAAAAGCTAGGTCACAATTCTGATGATTAAGAAATATTAATTGCTACTAAAAACATCGAATCCTGCAGATTACCTACGTCATGGCCCAAAAGACTGGAAATGTAGAATTCAATGTCTTGCTTTTTGTGGTCGAGATCTCCACCAAAACTGACTCGATAGTTACTACAAACGGCTTCTAATCTTGGCCCATTCTGTTCTCCGCATGTTAGCTTATAGCACTAAGCCTCTAAGAGGACCTTCCACTTGGAGTTCATCCGTCACGGCAGGATGGGAAATCCCGGACACACTAGTTGGTGGGGACGGTTGTTGGTAGGGTTATAGACCCAAATGTAGCACCGCTCACGTGCTTTCTCGATTAGATAGTTGCCGTGTCAACGCCGCTCGGATCAGGAGTTATGCCATATCAATACCCGCTGCATCTTTGGCGTTGTGCAGTTTTGCGACCCATGCTGTGGTTACTGTTCGTCTCTCTGCTCTGCTCCATCTATCCATTCTATGTTGTACTAAAGCACATTCTTTTTTTTTGCCCTTGTACTTCGTCCCCTCCTTAAAACATATACATACATTCTTTCCACCTTGTTTACATTTCACCAGATATTTGCGACATTCTTTCATCGCATTTCACATCCAAAATATCGCCATCATGCCAACCCCTCCAGTCATGTCCACTCCTATCAAATCACACACGAAGAACTTCTCCGACCGGACAGCCGGAGAGCGTCTCCCCTTGACTCCATCGCCCCGCTCACGCAACAACTCAATCAACATTGACCCACCCTTCACTCCCGATCAACAAACCAAGGGTCGTGGAAACCTCACCGCCCAACTCATGGCCGCCCGCACAAACAACCGTGACTCGCCCAAGTCAAACATTGCCGGTGGTGTCTCGTCTCCCCGTCATGCCCTGGAGTTGGGCCTTTCCGATTTCCAGCTCTATGGCACCGGTCCGCTTACACCCGCGGCTGTTAAGCCTAAGAAAACTGCCCGCACAAAGACTGCCAAGACGACTATGACCTATGGCGCTGATCGGTTTATTCCTAACCGTGGGGCTTCGTCTGCTATTGCGAATGCCGGATCTAGCAAAATTGAAAAGCCCCGCCGCAAGAAGTCGGCTCGCGAGGAGGACGATGATGAGGATGCCCCACAGGATCCTGCGTCGGCCCTTGATGGCTTGACTATTGAAGATGATCAAGACTTTGTTCGACCTTCCCCTCGCACTGTCGCATACCAGGACACTCTCGCCAAAGCCTGTGATGTCGATCTCGGTACCCGCATTTTACAGTTCAAGCCTGCTCCACCCGAGAGCTCCAAGCCTATCGACCTTCGCCAACAATACAACCGCCCTTTGAAGCCGACTACTAGCTCAGCACAGTTCCGCCGTCGCATCGCTACTGCCCCCGAACGAGTTCTTGATGCCCCTGGGCTTGTCGACGATTACTACCTCAACCTTTTGGATTGGAGCTCGGGTAACCAGGTCGCTATTGGGTTGGAACGTTGTGTGTACATCTGGTCAGCTGATGAGGGTACCGTGGACTGTCTGATGGAGACCAAGCCTGATACGCACGTCACTAGTGTCAAGTGGTCAGAAGATGGTGCTTACGTCTCGGTCGGCTTGGCGTCTGGTGAGGTTCAGATCTGGGATGTCAACGATGAGGTCAAGGTTCGCAGTTTGTTTGGTCACGATACCCGGGTTGGTGTCATGGGATGGAACAAGGCTTTACTTTCAACTGGTGCCCGTTCCGGCCTGGTCTTCAACCACGACACTCGTATTCAGGACCACAAGATTGCCGAGCTCGTTTCACACACTGCCGAGGTATGTGGTCTTGAGTGGCGCGCCGACGGATCCCAACTCGCCACCGGAGGCAACGACAACCTCGTCTCCATCTGGGACGCCCGTTCTCTCAGCGCCCCCAAGTTCACCAAGACCAACCACAAAGCCGCTGTCAAGGCCCTGGCCTGGTGCCCGTGGAACAACAACCTTCTAGCTACTGGTGGTGGTGCCTATGATCGCCACATCCACTTCTGGAACACTACATCTGGCGCTCGCGTCAACAGTATCGACACCGGATCCCAGGTGACTTCACTCCGCTGGAGTCCCCACTATCGCGAGATTGTCAGCACTAGCGGCTTTCCTGACAATGCTCTTAGTATCTGGAGCTACCCCACCTTGGTTCGCAACATTGAGATCCCTGCGCACGAGTCCCGCGTTCTCCACTCGTGCTTGTCTCCCGATGGACAGATGCTGGCCACGGCGGCTGCTGATGAGTCTTTGAAGTTCTGGAAGATCTTTGAGAAGAAGGCTGTGACGGCGGCTTCTTCGAGTGCGGCATCAGGAAATGTCGACAAGATCAAGTCGCCTAAAAGTATTCGGTAGACGGTCTAATGAGTTGTTTTGTATGGGAGGATCTTGTTTATCGGCGTTAAGGTACAGCATCAAGTAACGGCTAGTCGGGCTATTCGTTATCAGCATTGTTATGTGGATGGAAGAGTGGTTTGCATTGTCTTTGGTGGTTTATATACGACCAAGGCGCTACCACTATTCGCCATTGTTTTTTTTTTGGTCTGTTTTTTGTATTATGATTTGTTTTCTTTCTGGTGGTATCTTGGCTGGAAGAGGGTGGTTACGATAACATGCAATTTTGTTTTATTGGGTTCGCAACAGGATAGGATATCTTGGAAATTCATTTTCGTATGCCTTTGTTTCAGGCACTGGTGCTTAATACCTTGGCTCTTTAAATCGATGCTTTTTCTTCTTTTATTTACTGCCTCATCTCAAGCTCTGGTGTATAACCCATGTTAGGGTCCAATGACTAAGCAATAGCTTCTGCTTTTGTAGTGGAAATGGGCAGCCTTGTTTTCGCTAACCTGGGGGTAGAGGTTTATATTCCTCCCTCTAACACAAACATTCATTTTCTGAGGTTTGTGATGATCTTGATTGTCATTACAAGCTACTAATTGTCTACAACCTGCGAAGAATAGTCACCTGGTTTCTGAGGGACGTCCTTCAATTCAGCCGTATATTTTTTGGCATCGTTTTTTGTTCGTTGTTTTTACATTTTCATCAATTCAAACAAGCTCTGTCTCTTTTTTTGCGGCTTTCACGTTAAAACAAGACAAGAAAAAAATAGCCCCAAAAAGGTCAAAAAATTATCAAGGAGACTGTGCCTTTGCGAATTGACATCCGTTTGGATACTGTACATTTTTTTTACCTTCCTTTCCGGCATTCGTTGAACGTAGGCGCTGTTTACGGTGTCACGTTATTTTCTGATTTCTTCCTCATCTCTTTTTTGACTTCTGTTCCGAGTAGACGTCGTCGGTCGGTATCGGCATCGTTGCAATTATGTCGAACCTGGTTGTTGGAAATATCTATGAGCAGATTATTGAGGATGTCATCAGCAGTGCTCGGGTAGATTTTGAGGAGAGTGGTATCGACGAGGCCACACTTGAGGATCTTCGTAAGGTAAGAGAAGCTTGTTTCCTTTTGTTGTTGTTTTTCTGATGATGTGGAATGAGTGAAGTCCAATGGCTGGAGTTGAGATGGCGGGTAGTTGAAGCGATTGCTTGGCTGGTTTTCACGATCAATTGATTGTCAAAGTCGATGATTGATTGATGAGTTGGTGATGTCTTGGACCTGGTGACTCTCGGATTTGGCGATGCTGGACTTGGCTCTTGGTTCTGCATCAGGAAGGGGGGAGACAACAAGCAGAAAGGGAAAGGATGGATGAATGGGGAAGGGGAAAGGCAAGGGGCGGCCATGGCGGGTTTGGGGCGCCTTTTAAACAGGCTTCGTTACGCCTTGTCTACCCTCAATCCTTTCTAATTGGCTCGTGTAGACCCACATTACTACTTTTGGTGGTGTGTTGGTTGTGGACAAGTTTGGAAATTGTTATTACGGGTGGGATTTGGTGGAGTGCAAAATGGAAGTTGACTTATACTGGGTTTCGGGTGTTGTAGAGAGTGTTTGGTGTTTCTTTTTTTTGTTCTTCTTTATTTGTCTGTTTTGAAAAGTCAATGATGCTAACCATGTTTATGTAACAGGGCTGGCAAGACAAGCTCTCACGGCTTGCGGTTGCTGATTTTGCGTGGGATCCCAAGCCTGTTGAGCCTCCGGTTGCTCCTCACCCACAGGCTACGGAGCCTACATATGCACCAATGCCTGAAATGCCTGCGGTTTCTAGCATGCCCCTGCCACAGCCTGTCAACAACAACATGGGGCATTTACCATTGCCTGGTGGTGGTGGTGGTCCCTACATCAAGCCTGACCCAGAAGGTCCTGAACTGTCGGGCAATTTCCAAAATGTTGCTGCTGCTCGTGCTGCTCAACAATTGCACAGTAACTACGGAGCGCGTGCTACCAACTCTATCAATGCTATCCGTACGGGTGTGGCTGGCCAGGATCCCATGCAGCCGGNTGGGGCATTTACCATTGCCTGGTGGTGGTGGTGGTGGTGGTCCTTACATCAAGCCTGACCCAGAAGGCCCTGAACTGTCAGGCAATTTCCAAAATGTTGCTGCTGCTCGTGCTGCTCAACAATTGCACAGTAACTACGGAGCGCGTGCTACCAACTCTATCAATGCTATCCGTACGGGTGTGGCTGGCCAGGATCCCATGCAGCCGGGTGGGGTTTTGCCGCTGCCGCATCCTTCGCAACATGACGGAGCTGGGGATAGCCGTGCTGCCGAGGAAGAGGATGATTTCGAGGGTGTTTTGATGCGTCGTCAGGCTGATGGTACTTTATCCGAGATGGGTCGGATTGAGATTGATGGTTTGATGCATAGACAGATTGCGGCCAAGGCCAAGGCCATGGAAGGTGGCGGCCTTATGGTTCCGTTAAGCAAGAAGAGCGGCAAAAATTTCAAGGGGCTTGCTCGGGCTGAGAAGACTATTGCTGGTGGTCAGTTGGATGGTGGTGACGACGATGAAGATGATGAGGACGCCATCAACTCTGATTTGGATGATCCTGAAGAGGTTGACAATGATGATGATGAAGATGATGATTTGGTCCCCATGATGCTCTGCATGTACGATAAAGTGCAGCGTGTCAAGAATAAGTGGTACGTTTTTTTGAGTGTTTTGTTTGGAGATAAGTTACTAATGGGTATATCTGTTACAGGAAGTGTGTTCTTAAGGATGGAGTCCTTACTGTCAATGGAAAGGACTATGTTTTCCATAAAGCTACGGGTGAGTATGAGTGGTAAATGGTACAAGATACTAGATAGACGCCACCGTCTCAAACACGTTGGCATGAATTGAATTGCATAGATACGTAGAATGATTTGAATTTGTTTTTGGTTATGGGATGTTTGGTATATGCAGGTCCTGTCAAAGGTCCCTGAGTATATGCATGTGAGCGTCTATGTATCCACGTGGACACCTGATGATGATCGTATAGTCGTCCAATGGGTATCAATGGACTTGACAAACGAGGCGGGATGACTTGGGGCGAACCCTGTGTAGTTGTCAATCAACGGATCAAGCATGATGGTAGGGACGAGTGAGTTTTTGCAGATCTTTACTGGCGACATGGTTAGGTTGGGAGGAGCCGATTTATCCATGAGGGTAGGTTTGTATGTGTTTACGGCATGTTGCAGGTATAAGGCATTGACGATGTGATGTTAGTAGATCAGGAGATACTAGGATGGTGAGGTTATCGGATCATCTTGTATGGAAAGGGATTTATGAAGCGACCGGTCCGGTCCGGGCTGATGGGTAATGGTAGATAGATGGATGGGTACTAAGATTATCATCTGTGGTGAATATGAAAGGTGTAGAACCAAAGTTTTGGATATACAACGCTATGATGATGATTGAATACCAAGTCGTTGGGGAAACCGTGCAATGAACAAGTCAACGCGGGTTCCAACCCTACGGAAAGTTTCCCTTTGGAAAATTGGTTTTGTTGTATGTGGTTTGTGCACGGAGGATGAACAATGCATATGCACGAAAAGGGCGTGTCTAATCGCGGATAAAGTGGTTGCATAAGCGCGTGATGAGGACGGATAGGGGATGGGATGGGATGGGATGTAACGCGGAGTATTGAAGATCTTTGACTTTTGATGTTTTTGGTGAGTGGACATGTGAAAGGGATTTTTGGACTTTGTGGAGTAGATATTGGAAACCATAGGATCTTTGGATGTTCATGTACATACATATGAGATGTGTATGTATGTACATATGTATATACACATTTACATAGTCATGGTCACATACAGGCCATATAAAAGTAAAATAACGCAGCTGCAAAGCTGGAATCCGAGGGNAAAGGGATTTTTGGACTTTGTGGAGTAGATATTGGGAAACCATAGGATCTTTAGATGTTCATGTACATACATATGAGATGTGTATGTATGTACATATGTATATACACATTTACATAGTCATGGTCACATACAGGACATATAAACGTAAAATAACGCAGCTGCAAAGCTGGAATCCGAGGGAACGGAAAGGAGACGGTCAGACATATCATCGCTTGTTTTTTTTCTTTCTAGTGAGTTGTGGTCAGACTTGAAGGGAATTTTAGAATGAAAACGGGGGTTATTAGAGGGGTGTTAGTGGGGAAAGAGATATATGTGATGGAGACATTATGGGAGATTTGATTTAGAAGTGACGGGCGGGGCGGCACGAGAGACAATTGGATGGAGAAAGAGTCAAGATGTTTGGGATCTATGCTTTTTTTTTTCTTCTGGGTCTGTTGTGTTGTGGGTTTTTGAAGTTTGGGTCGGATCGGGTTCGGGAGTTCAAGTTACGGTGTGTATACGCACATGTACATAGCCTGGTGACTGCGGATATGTGTTGATCGTTATTACGGGGAGAACGGAGACTGGGGATGCTGGTTTCTGGGTACGGGCTTTCCCGTTAGTTGAGTTTGTAAGTTTTCATTCTGGATGGACGAGTAAGAGAAAGAGAAATGGTCACTGTATACATATGTACTTTGGGTTACATAAGTATTGTTAAACTAACTTGTGATGACTTGTGATTTTATCATTACTCGTGATAAGTTTATCTAAGTTATAGAGGGTATATTTGATTCAGCTATAGAATGCTAAGATTACTTTGACTGGGATGTTAATTTCGGGGTTTGTTTCTACGTTGGTCATCAACTCTGAATGTACAGATGTACAAAATACCCTCATATATCAAACTTGACCAAAAAACAAGACCATCTGGAACTTGTTTATCCGGGACAAACTCTTCCTCCTGCAAATACAACCAGAAAATCAGAAACATTGACAAACTGTATGCCTCAAACATTGGTGTAATCGAGGACTTTAACAAACGTTGTAACAACGGATACCATCCTTGTTCAAAGGATAACCCCATGTTATACACATTGAAGTCCCCGTTTAACAACGCCCTTTTCCGTCCGTCATGAGCTTTATATTTCCTCTATTTTCATCTCCGATATGGTAATTTGGACATTTACAATAATACAAAATAGTCAACCCACAAATCTGGATATTCTCTCTTTCAAAATTGACCCATTTGTTTTATGTATGTAGACTTACTAAACACTAGACATCTCTTACGTGCGGTATACAAACATGGTTATATCTCCTGTTTGACAAACCACGCGATACCAACGGAACAGAAAAATATCCCGTGATTATGCCATCCAGTCTGTCCATCTTTCTATCTTAACTAAACGAATTAACATGTATTCTCTTTCTTACCGTTTTCTTCCGCATTTTTTTGTTCCTTTTATTACCCAGTTGCCGGGCTATATTGATAACTCGGAATTTGCCTTACCTGTACTATGAAAAGAATGAACGGGCTTTATCCCTACGCACAATATCATAAAGCCTAAGCACATTGTTCCATGGACCTTCTAGTTTTGCTATTCTGGTGGGATTTGGTGCTTTTGGTATTTTTGTAAACTATTGTTCATGCGTTTTTGTTTTTTTACGTCTTTAGTGTGGGGGGATATCTATAGATATTTTTATTGGCAGGTGGGATGACTAGAAACATGCATATCAAAGACATGTGAATATCACAGTTCAAGTTCTATACAGTCTCGGCTACTCTATTCTAACCCGTCACATCATTTCATAATCCCTCCTCCTGCTTTTTATTTTTTTCGTTTTTTTTTTGGTCCCTTCTCGCCTCTCAATCTGGGGGCCATACAAGGCAAACCAACAGCCAACCCCATGGATCTTTTCAGCACCACCCCCTGACTTATTATCATTACCACCCCCGTCCCACGATGTTGCCGGCCCTTTAGTTTCCCTAAACACCCCCCCATCATCATCATCGACAAGTCCAGCCATGTTACTTGCCCGTCCGCTGTTGTCATTATCACCTACCATTAAGGAATGCCCAGAACAGAACTAACTTTGAACATGACCAATCGTGTAAGACTAAGAGAGGGTCATGGCTCTCTTACTGATTTACCCACGCGCACGCTCTGGCTAGTTGTTTAGCTTCCTTCATAGACTATGGCTGTTATCCATCTACCCAGGCCCCGGTTCCTAAAACGAGTCCAAGTTCCTCGTCATGTCATGGCATTGGCGACGGCGACAGGAGCTTCGACCTATACCTACCTTGGTTGCCACATGCAATACCATTTGTCGGGGAGCCTGGTCGGTCCTTTGTTGGCGTTTGGTACTATTTAGACTCGACCGGCCTGCTGTTTGGTTCCTGACCATTTCCCTGGAAGGGGGTTTTCTTTTTCTCTTTTTTTTTACTTCACCTAATTGTTGACATCACTTTATCAACAGTACTTTACTATAACATACCTACTTACTCTATTTGTACTATAATATTTCTTCCCCAACCCACATCAACAAGAAAGTAATTCATCCTCTCCCTTGCTTCTATTCACTCATAATTCACAATCACCATCTTCACACCCACAAAAATGACAACTCTCGCCCCTCCTTCATCGAGACCAGCAACTCCCCCAACCCCAATCTCAATCACAATCTGCGGAGATGGCGGCTGTGGTAAATCCTCAATCACTCTCCGCCTAGTCCGATCCGCCTGGACATCCGACTACGACCCCACCATTGAAGATTCCTACTCCATCACCCGCCAAATAGACGGCCACACCTACCACATGGGCATCACCGATACCGCCGGCCAAGAAGAATACCGCGGAATGTGGGCCTCCTCCAACCTTGGCGCCGACGCCTTCCTCATGGTCTACGACATCACCAGTGTCAACTCCCTTCACGCCCTCCAATACTTCAACGACATGATCGACATTGAAGCCGAAACTCGTCTGGATAACGCCGAGCGTGCCAGAATAGCAGGGTTAACACCCTCTCAAAACTTCTCCGTCTTCGGTTCTACCGGTGCCAAAACTGTCCCTCCCATCAAAATTGTTGCCGGTAATAAGTGCGATTTATCAGAGGCTCGCAAGGTCTCTGCGGCACAAGGTCTCGATTGGGCCCGGAAACGCGGCTGTGGCTTCATGGAAACTAGTGCTCGTCTGGAAGTCAACATCGAAGAGACCTTTGCCTTGATTATTCGTCGGGTCATGGAAGCTCGGAGGGAAACTGAAGGGGAGGATCCTGAATTGGATAACCATAGAGGCGCTACTAAGCCTTTGTCTCCACTTCCTAGCCAGTGGGGTATCTTTGGTGATAGTGAAAAGAGAGAACCTGGTGTTAGAGGACCCAGTATTGGGAGTGATAAAGTTGGTAGAGGACAGGGAGGATTCTGGAGAAGGTTGAGATGTTGGTAGACTAAAAGCGGCAGGATCGTGTCCCTTTTGTGGTACCATTCTTCCTGGACTTCTCTGTACATGGTTTGTCACTTTCTTATATCTGGGTTTTTTGGGTTCTTTTTTCTTTCTTCTATTGGCTTTTTTTTCGGGGATATCACTTTGGTTAGGACCGGTTTGGGAAAAGGGAATGCGATGGAGTTTTCGGGGGCGTTTTTGATTTTATTTCCTTATGTCTTGGTTTTTTTTTTCTTTTCCTTTGTATAATTATATCTAAGCGTTTCTTTTGTTCGCTGTAGGCTCAGGCTTGATAGATATGGATTGACGGGCTGATGATACATGGGCCCACGCAAAATTCATGTCTCAATACATAACTGTACTCAACATTCTTCATCTCCATGCGTGACTTGCTAAGTTTGACTCTCCGTCCAATTCCGGAAGGCCTCCCACTCTCCGTACTCAGCTCCCGTCTTCCGTCCCTGATACCTCGTAACTTCCAACGGCATCTCCTGCCAGTTTTCCCCCCTCCACCCCGCTTTATGCATCAGACTCTCCAAAGTCTCGTCCTTATCCCATCCCTGTTCTACCATGACATCCGGTAAATACGTTCCACTCATCTTACGGCCCTTCCACCTGAACGAAATGATGATTCCGTGCTTTCCAATTTGCCAGTCATATTTGTCCGCGCACTCCTCAAAGTTATCCAACAAGGTGATATTAACCTGGAGTCGCGGGATATCAGAAAGGGAGATGGGAGAGAATCGGGTATCTTCTAGTGCCGATGTCAACGCATAGCTTGGGAGTCCCTCGGCTAGCGGCTGTGCTGAGAACGTCCCGATACATCCCCGGAGTGCTGTTTCCGAAGCCGCCATTGCCGATGCGGGGGTTCCTCGTGAGTGGATATTCCATGTTACGAAGAGCGGGGCGGACGATGGCACGGGGGTATCCGAGGGGGAGGGAAGTGGACGGGCTGACGGGTTCGATTTTAGGTATTCGGGGTATAGAGTGGTGATTTCATCAAGTGATAGTGCCTTCTTCTGGGATAACTTGGCTTCTAACGTTGCAAAACAAACTAACGGGAGAGGCGGAGGGAGCGACATGGCGGGAAGTGGGGACCGGGCAATTGTGGGGTTTCGGTAGATGGTATGTAGGTAGGTGGGTTGGGAAATGTGGAGTCTTGGACAATGAAACAGATCGGATCGATCATGGAAAAAAACCACTTAATATGAAGATGTTGTATCAAATTAGGCTTCAGCGGGGTAATCCCGCGTCACATGTTTCCATGATATTGTCGCCGTAGAATGGAATGGACATTTCCCCACTCGGATGCTTAGTTAAGCAGATGGAAGACATAACCCTAGTCTATATATATATTTAAACCCTACAGTTTACATGCGACGTCTGACGGTATCGCATTATCATGGAATATTTAGAACTTGATGTGATTGTCAGTAATGATTTACTGAGTTTTCTGATGTCCTGTATGATCAGCAACGTTGAAAAAGGCTTCAGCCTCCTCCGTTATGGACCTGATAGAAGTTTCTGGGAGAGTTTTGTCTATGTAGTATTGTGGCTCGTTTCACGTTTAGCCTGCCTGGCGAAGATTCATGAAACGTAGGGGCTGTTTAAAGTTGGGAGGTTTCTATGGATGGACGGATAAGCTTGTTTGGGAGTATGGGGGGGGAAAGATTAAGTTGAGATGAAGGCGGCTGTGTATCTTGAAAAGTATCTATGTATATAGACACTTTAGATGTGAAGAGTCGTTGGTCGGGGCGAGTACTTTAGGTTGTGGGCTGGGATGTTACGACACTGGCCGCTTCATGATCTGGTTGAAATTTGGTCATTTTGGTAATGGCCCTTGTTTTGTTGACTCTTGGATTGTTGCGGCTCTCAGATGTCAATGTGGTGGCTAAGAAAGTTGCATGGAAGGATGTAGAAACTTCTTACGAGAAAATAAGCTTTTCAATACCACCAGTTCCAGTCCATAGGTATGTACATACATACATACATACATGCTTGGCAGACCCTATCATGATGCCAAGGCTTTGGCATCTTTATCCCGAAGACTATCACATAGTCCATCAGGAACATACAAACAAGTTAATGATATGCCATGTCCATCCTAATGCGAACACCAACCTGCCCCAAAATAAACTATCTCTAATCCCCCTCCACCCACCAAAAACACCAAGTTTTCCAAACTTCAAACATCAGGAACCCCTTCTCCGTCTTCACTCTGCGACAATCCCAGAATGATCACCATGGAAAGTCCATCGACCGAGGCCAAGCTCAGACACCACCCAGCTCAACCCGAGAAAACCCTCCCGCAAAACCGCCCGTGCACCGGCCTCTCCTCTGGTCTCCCGTCCATTCCGCGCCATAATATAAAATCAGACTAATCACCCCATTCTCAAGCTCCTTTTTTCATACTTCTTCTCATCCACATTTCATCGTTCAGTCTTCTCACTTTAAGCCTTTTTCATCACCGAAACTGCATTCTTTCGCTTCTCTGTCGCCGGACGACCTATCTTTTTTCTTTCATACACGCCTCTCATTAACATCCATTTCGTCGAATCTTTCACTTCCCAATCTTTTCACACTTTTATCCATTCCCATCATCTTTCAAAATGAAGTTCTCTATCGCTACCATCGCTGTTCTTATCGCCGCTGTCTCGGCTATTCCCGTCAATGTCATCTACGATGATTCGCTTGGTACGTTTATACCAAACCCTAGCTCAACATGAGACAAACCTTAAAACCCAAAACAAAAAAAAGCCCCCTTGACTAACCCTTAACCATATAGACCTTGTCGCCCGTCAGGACTCCCCTGAAGACCAGCCCGCTGTTGACCCTCCGGCTGAGGACATTGTCTCCGGTCCTTCGCTTTCCGAGGCTGCTATGACTGATAAGGATGGCAACATTGTTGCTTTCAACTCGGCTGGTGTCGTTGTTAACTCTGGCAACTCCACTGATAGCTCTTAGATGTTGAGTTTGGTCAAGTCATAATTGGGTAACGGTACACATGCATACCGTCCGTACTGGATGGAGGTTTTTTTTCTATTTCTTTTCGTTGTTTTTATAATTCTCAATAATACCTGGACGATGTGTGCCTTTTTCCATTTGGATCTTTTCTTTCCTTTTATCACGTGATTGAATGCTGTATATAACTTCTGGTTGGGTATCAAATCGGATACTTTAATCCCCTGTAATGACGTGAGACACTAACAGACGCCCGATCAACATCATCATCAGTGGCTTTTACCTAACGACAGAATTCGTCTTACACATTGTTAACCATTCACCGCCAGAAATCCCCAAACGTGTCTCGTCGGGCAACGATGCAGCCTAACATATCTCCACTTCCAATCGAGCCGCTGACTCTATTTATACCTTTCCTCAATTGCTAAAATCAATCCATCAGGATGACACCGGTTCCCATTAACACTAAGCCCGCCACATTTCCAATCAGCGCCTCCCTCGCAGATTCCCTCGACTAAGGGAACAATTGACCCAGTGACACATTGAGAAACCTTAATTGGCGTCCGTCAAACACCCGATGCCGTTCTGCAGCCAAACATCTCAATATAACGACGCACAACATTACCTGCACCTGTAAAGAGACGGTCAAAATCAGATGGAACGGTGGCGTTTTCTCTGTGTATCTTAGCCATAGCCCGACGTTTGTGTAGCCTAATGTGTAATTCCGTCCCCTTTATAGACAACTGGCGACAGACCGGTTGGTTGGCTGAATGGCTGTTGTACATACACGTACACACGGCCTGAAACTGAACTCAACGGCAAATCAATAACTATACATATGCGTTTAACACGCGGCCTTACACGGCTACGAATGTGGCTGGATGGGTTGTTGTAATTCTACGAACCGCTGTTAAGGCTGCCACATATTTTCCCTTGTTGCGCGGGGGTCGGCTTGTTTACCATGCATAGGGGAAAGGACCGTTCTTTGCCCGGTGCATATTGTCATATATACAGACTTACAACCAGCTCTTTTGGGGAAATAAGGGCAGGACAACAATGTTGGGATTTTGATTGATATTGTGATATTCTCAACTGAGACTCGGCGTCCCTTTTGACGCAAATTAACCGCTTCTCCCTCACCACCTAGATCAAGTACATTCAGTTAATTTGTGGCGCTAGAAGCTGTATATTCCATTCCAAGAATCCCGTAGGTTGGGTTCTTCATATTATTGCCCGACTTCCATACCGCTTACATTTAACATCATAACCGCTCGGAAAGATGTCCACCCACCGAAAACCATAATAAAAAAGTCTCTCCTATTTTTGTGCAGCCGCTTAAGAATGTGCCTGATATTCAAAACCTGAAAATAGTATGTCTCCGCAACACTTGGAAAAGACCAATATTGAAGATCTATGAAGGCTCTTTTTCAGTGATGTAAAATCTCCGGATCGACCAGATACATCCTTTTTGGGGAGATTTTTACCCCATCGGTCAATCCCTTCGGCTCCTGGTAAGATGTGATTTTTTTGTTTGCCTTGCACAGCCGAGTTGTATAGAGCTAGACTTTGCCCGCCCCACGACGACGTCAATGGGGTGGAAACGCTGCGAAAGCGAATGGATGGGTGGGTTTTAGGTGAATTAGGTGCTGGGAGTTGTGGATTGCGCGGTACTAGCTGGGTGGAAGTGTGGTTCGGGGATTATGTATTGGCCGTGGGTTGATCATCTATAGATGCACATGTCCAGTCTATATGTACTTTTTGGTTCGTCATGTGTATTATAGATATATTCGTACGCATGGAGATATGGTTCATATCTGTGTACATACATACATACATACATGTACACTTTGTTAATACGTTTGTTTGTTTGTTGGATAGGTGATGAGACATCTTCCAGCGGCTAGGATTGACCCGGAGGAGGGGTGAGTAAGCGGGGCTGCAGTAAGATGGGGGGCACAACTAGATCGACTAAGCCAAAGGGAGGGGCGAAATTTCCCTGTGATGGGCTGACGGAATGACTGAATAACCTGACCAGTGAGAAGGGCCGGGTACTACCACTCACTTGCATGGTGGTGGAGCAGCCCTGTGACGACTGTTGCTGCGGTCCGTTATATAAACATGTGGACAACGCCTCCTGCACGAGTCGGTCAGTCGGAGGCGAGGTGACTTGTTTGTCTTTTAGGACTCTTGTTGACAACGCCTCTTTTTTTTTTATATATATCGATGTGTGTGTACCGGGGATTTATCTGATATTCCGATCTTTCTTTCCCTTTTTCACTTTGTTTCACTTGCTTTATAGCCTAACTGACTTGACATCATGGGAAACCTCTCAGCCCAAGACAAGTTTGATCTTGCTAGATGGAACCCGACGGTTCTGTTGTCGGTTTTTGCTGCTCAGATCATGGTTAGCATCCAGCCTATGGCTTTTTTCATCAAGACTTTGATCATTTGGGGACATGTGACATGGTGGTTCTACTTATTGTAAGTAGTGCAGTGACTGAATATTCGATGGGTCTCATACTGACTCCCTTATTAGATGGTACTGTGTGGGTGTAGTGGTGTCGTTTGCTACTTTCATTCTGGTCATTGTTGAATGTTACAAATACAAAAAACAAACCTTGACACCTGGTTTCATGGTCGCTACCAGCATCACCAAGACGACTCTTGCCGTGGCTAGTTTGGGATTTAACATCGCTGCCGCCATTTTGGGATTCACTAGGACTGCTTCCCGAATCGTTTGCTTAGTGATGACCATTCTTCTAGTGTATGTTCTTTCTCAATCACAACAGCCCCCATAATCTAACCGTATATATCCACAGTATCTTAACCTTGGTTACCTCGGTATACTCTATCCGTGTCTACCGCCGCACCGTCAATTATACTGGTCAACCACTCGCCAACAAGGCCTACGAATTCCACCAACGATCCAACAGTGACCTCGAAAGCGCCACCTACGACACCCCCAAAGACATCTCATGTAGCTACCGCAGTATCACATCTCTCGCCTCACTTTCCAGTAAACGCTCTTCCAACCCCGAGAGACCCCCCTCTCCATGCGGTGCCGCCCCTGAGTCTGAAATTCCTAGATTGTATGGGCCCCGCGACAGCGAGTCTACTGGTAGTCTCGAGTCCCCGTCTATTTCCAGCGAAGCTACCCTTTGTAGCCCCACCATCGGTACTCTCCCACCAACCCCCATGACTCCTATGACGGTATACACCCATGAACGAGACACCCAATTCGATCAATACATGGCCCAGCGTAAATCGCAAGTCCTCGCCACCCCTACCAGTCCACAATCACCCGCCCGATCAAGCCATCGTCGCTCCACCGCTTCCGCAATAACCTCCCTCCCCATCCTCGCCACCCCCACAATCCACGCCCAATACAACCCTCTAACCCCACCAACCTCTCCTGGCCGTCCCGTCGTCCCCATCGTAATCGTCTCCCCTAGCAGACGAACCAGCGGTGGTCTTGAGATTGTCCTCGAAGAGGCTGAAGGTAGACTAGAGGAACCTGAACCCCTCACTGGACCTAGAAAAGACTCCATTGGCACTCGTAAGACGAGAAAGGAGACCCAGGCGGCCGAGGAAGTGGGCTTGTTACGAGAGGTGGACTTGAACGATAGTAACACGAACACGAGTAGGAAGCGGGTGTGGGATGGGGCTACACGACCATAGATGGTTCTTTTGCATTTTTTTTTGTATTTTGTTCTTTTCATGTTACTACCCATATGCGTTCTTTTGGTTTAGGCGGGCTTTTGCTCTTGTGTTTACATTTTGGTATGGAATATAGTGTTATATTCAATGGACCCACACATATACATCTATCATACGATAAACCGTACCGCATTGTGTTCTACCAGTTCGTTGTACGAGGACTCTACCAGGCAGCACAATCTTGTAGTCGTCGACGTTACATCACCCTACCTCGAACGAACTAACAATCTAAAAAAGGATGTGACACCGTGACAACTAAATTAAACCGATCCCTCTGGATGACATGTCTCACGCTACTGTACTATACGACCTATATTTTTATCAAAATGGATCCGATTGTGTCCCGGACACAACACGGACAAGGACACGGACATTTTCTTGACTTGCAGATTATTTTACGATCTTGATGGACGGTAAAAATGTAAAAAAGAATGCCTTCAAGCGGATTTGAACCGCTGACCTCGACATTACTAGTGTCGCGCTCTGCCAACTGAGCTATGAAGGCTTGTTGTTGGGAAGATGAGTTTTAAAGGGACTCTTATAGTCTGAAAATCCGACGAAAATGGAAATTTTTGTATGGCGACGGGAGTTTGCGGTGGTTGTGGGAGTTTGTGTCTTGGATGGATGAGGACTTGAATTCCTGGAGGATGGAGTTTGTGGTTGTACTTGTGCGAGTGTCGTTGACTTGATTGCTTTTTTGAGTTGGCATACACAAGTGGAATGTGACGAACAATCGGATAGCTGCTTCTAGACTGTCACATCTTGGATTTAGTTAAGATGGTGTCATGTTGTTTCCCGTTTGATTGTTACACTGTAATCCCTCTTTGGCCATCCTTTTTATAGTCCTTGGGTTGTACTGGAAAGTTTGGCAAATTGTGTAGATTTTGAGTATTTAGGAACTTGAATGGTTGTCGAATGGGTTAGAGGCTATTATCTACTTCATGGAAAACGGCACGAGCCTTTGTTCGTAGACTACAACAAGTCATCTTGTGTCTAAACATTATACTTCCAAGAAATCCTAACCGATCCATTATCTCGATACACATCCATAGAGACTCAGCCTTCAGTTATGAACTCTTGCATCACAGATAAGGGTCGATGACTATATTCCAACATCACCCTGGCCTACCATTTAACCTAATCAGGCAATTTTAATCCCAATTTGGAAAATCAACGACATACCATCTTACAAAGACTGTCTTGCTATGTCTCTTCAATACCAAAGGCTCACTTGTAAATCGTAGATAGGCAGAGTCACATCAACACCCCAAAAGCCGTGAATACATGGCAGTTGCTGTTGACACCAATATTGGAAAATCTAATGAAGCCTACCAAAACAAGGCTTCTGTTGGATAGCAATGTTTTTGTACTTGGTTTCCATTCTCATTACATCCTCACTCTCTGTTTCCAATCAGTCCCATCAAAATTAATCACTTTTGACCCTATTCATAAGATGTTTCACGGATTGCGAGTTCCAGCCAATCTTTCGGAGGGCACTCAGCCCAACAATACGAATACTATATTGGTGACTCCTATGACTTGGGTTACCATCGAGTGTGGCAGAGACATGAGCTACAACAGTGTGTTCATAACTGGCAAAACTAAAGATCTCGTTGAAAGCGTTTTATATGCCATGACCAGAGAAGCCAGTGAGCCCAGACCTCTTGTAAGTACTATTGCCTTTAGCTTGATGATATGTGGGCTTTACACTAACTTACTTGTGTCTCGGATAGTTGGGAAAAATCCATTACCAGACCTTCATCTTCCCTACTTTACCCTCCGTGATCGAGGCCGAGATTGAATTCATGGATGTTAGGTCTCAAAGTTTTGTTCCTCCCGACAGTGCATGGAAGGTTGCCATGATTAACTTCATCAGGCCGGCGGTTGAGAATAACACTACTTTCATGTTGGATAGTGTCGACTTAGCCAAGGGTATTTTGATGTATGCCGCGTTTTCGACAGGATGGCAGGGCCTTCCATCGTTGTGCTGAGGAACTAAACTTGGAGTTCTGACTGGAGGTGTTGGATTGAGAGTTGGTGCGTTAGGAGGTGGAGTGAGTTGCTGTCTGAGCACAGGTGACATGGGATGACGGCGTTATGGAGAGTGAAGAAGTAAGGTGTACACGAGCGTGTTGCTCAGGCTATTTTGGGATTCGTGTATGTTCCTGAATGTGTACAAGTGTTCGTTTTTTGTCAGACGCTTTTTTCATTGGTGTTCAATAAAATGTATATTGACTAGTATTTCCAAGTGATCCTTTCATTGTGGAAGCTCGCTCTATTCATACTTGGACCGTAGGTGAGATCTGTTGGGTCTCACATGCCTGCGGACATCCCGACTTGCATACACTGGTATTTATTGGAACCTTCTTGCACTTCCAAGAGAGCTTTACTCTGAATACTTGCCATGTTTGCGTTGTCAAATATTTGAAATGCGGGGATACCATCCATGTGGTTGCAATAGAGTCCGTGCTGTGTAGGATGAATTGTGCATACCAATGCATGGATGTATGCACCTGTATAACCAAATAGCGTTCCTCTACCGGGCGGCCGAAAACCTGAGTATCAGTGTAGGTTAGACTCTATTCAGGAACACAAAGCCTTTTCGACCGACTTTCATTCAGTCAGTTATACTGACTTTTATTAGGTGTATAGGAGTTGGCATGGGACGCCAAATTTTGATCAGGCTGCAGATTAGATTGAAACCAGGATACGCCAACTTTGCCTAACGAAAAATATAGGGTTCTCCTGTCAAAGGGTCCGATTAATTGATTTGGGGATTTCTGATCTTGTAACTAGTGAGCCATCGATTAGTTCATCGATTAGTTTGTTTACTTGATTTTTTTATCACCAGAGAACAAAAATGGCGGTATTCACTTCTCCGACCATTTCCGACGCACCCAAACCGGCCGCTATGTCGCAAATCTCCCAAGTGATTGAGCTTTCTGCTGACCAGCTCGACGCGTACTTTGATGCATGGCGCGCGACCGACCCGGATAGTATCTTCCACCATGCTACACAGTCAATCGATCTTCCATCGGTCAGCTTGAAGCTTGAAGTTGTGGCTGACTACTATGCCCGCTTGCCGATGAGTTGGTTTCTGTATTCTGGGGAGAGCTTTTGTCAGAGTTTGGAGGGATGGATTGCGGCTGAGATCAAGGAAATGAAGGAGGATGAGATTAAAGAGTTTAAGGTTGCTTCCGAGGTAAGTGGTTGTGCTACGATGATGACGGACATGGACTGATCATTTTCTGGTATTAGAAGGAAAACAAGACGCTTCAGTTGACGGTGGAGTTCAACTATAAAGCTGAGACTAAGGATTATTATGGAGACATCTCCATGTCTGCGTCGCACAAACCATTTATGGTATTGCTGAAAAAGGTCATGGTGGCAAATGCTGTCTTCAATAAACCAGTCACATGGTCTGAGTTTAACCTTGAAAACAACGCGCATCTCACTACCGTGGATCAGTCTAAGGCGGCATCGAAAGAAGAGGTGTCAAAGGACAAGGCCAAGCCGGAGGCCAAGAAGGCAGCTGCTAGTAAGTCTACGCCGTCTATCTTTGATGATCCAGCTGGTGTACTCGATAAGAAGGTTACCGATTCTAAGAACGCGGCCATCCTTGAAAGCGGGAAGAAGTTGGCAAAGGCGTTTGGGAAGCTGAACGGGGGTAGTAAGCCAAGTCGTGAAGGGGCTGCATCAGAACAATCGGACTATTCAAAGGGGTGTACTCCACAGCCAGTTACTGATACTTCATCTGTAGAGGAGGTAGTAGTCAGCAAGGAAGGCAAGACGGACGAAGAGAAAGCGGTAGTCACTGCCGATGAGAAAACGGAAGAAGTGAACCCCAAGAGCCAGGAGGCGGAGCAGGAAAAGAACGCCGAACTGGAGAACGAGAAAGACCACCCAGACGAAGGCGACAACCTCACAGCCAACAACATGAATGCGCTGGTTGCTTCTACGGTAAATCTGGTAATTGGTGAATTAGCTGAGAACTACACTTTGCACAACGAGCTGTCCCAGTTGGTAGAGCCCCAGTTCGCCTATGTATACTTCTCAATGGCGTCATATTCTAGCAACTATATCTGGGCGCGAAGCAAAGACAGGAGTATCCTAGAGGATATAGACTACCGCTTCCTCAAAAGCCACCCTGACCAATTTGTAAGTGGTTAAGCACACACCCTAGAAACATCTCGGGATCCGTACTAACAGACATGGTTCAACAGACAAGTAGCACTATTGAGGAATTGCACTTGTCACCGAAAGATTCGTTCTTCGAAATTTGCTTTTATCCACTCAATAAGGTTTTGTTTCCGGATGCTCCGCGTGTGAATGCCCTTTTGAAGAACATCTTGTTGGAAACGTTGGGTTTTGATAGGGTGGATAATCATATAGGGGGTTACCAGAGAGCGCGTCGACGTGATTAGGGATGAAATCGAGCTGTTTGGAGTTTGACTAGCTTGGAGTTTATGCGTTTGGGTCTTTTTGTTAGTGTTCGTGGAGTGTTTTTTGTCATAGACTTTGTTGATGGGACGGTTGAATATAGCATGTTTACTGGTTCTACTTGGCTTTAACCTTCAGATGGCTCTATATATGACCTAGCAGAAGGGTTCATCCGACAAAATCATAACATCTCAGGAGGGATTGGGAGGCAGTGGAATCGGGGGCGGTAGGGACGGAGTTTTTCAAGAACTTCCGATTAAGGCGTATTCGGGCATCAATAGACCCAGAGCAGGAGGCAAACTATCTACCAGATACAACACTAACAATGTCTCTGTAAGTTTGTTATTTTGGTTGTGATGTTGTGAAGATGGAAGTTACTGATTACCTTTTAGGCCACGGGAGGTTCAGGATCACATCTGACAATGTTTCCAGCACTTTCAAGAGCAACTTTTTTGTGTTGAAGTATACGGTGGTAGTGTGTAGAAGGGCATACTTTTAAGGTATAGTTTGGATTGTCAAGTATAAGAAAGGTTCCTCCACCCACTATCAAAAGACCAGTCACTTCACTAGAAAGCCAGATTTCAAGTTTGGTTGTTTCTGAAAACAGAAACAGCCACGAAGTTCTCAATCTAAACCCTGATGGCTTTACGCCACTTGATACTCCCAGTGTGTCAACTCTATCGCCATACTCCTACAAGCCAAAAATTCAATTCCAAAATTCCAGAGTTACATTTCTATTGGCTACATGTCGACTGTCACCATATCGAACGGAGAGATATGGATGGGCCTACCCTTATGATGGTGAACATTGTGTGATAGATTTGGAGGGATATAATGAGGGTGATTGCAAGGTTTGTAGACTACTTAAACTCGGCCATGGGATGCACTGGATATGCGGATCCTTGGGTAGGATAACGTTCGTTATAGCCATCGTGCACATTCTTGACAGCTAACGGGCTATATTTAGTTTGCGTTCGTAAATTTGGCCATCACGAGACAAGTTTTGTCCGTCCGTTTTCCACAATGGATTAAAGGAACCGTTTTCTTTCAGCCGGAATCGGAGCCTGGTCATATAAATATCGCCAGCTTGCTCTTTATAGTTCGAAGTATTTTAGAAAAGGAAATGGGGTACCGCATGGAGCCTCATATGCCAGACTGCGGTATGATATTCAGCAAGGAGCTCTGAGCTGAAGGGACAACTTTGGGCCGACAATAACACAGAGCCCCGAGGTTGAAACAACTAGCACATGGAAATAAAGTCTTCCCGGATGTCCCGCTAAGCTTTGGAATAAATAAACTTTTTTTGTAACGACTCGTCTTAGCACTAATGAGAGACAAAACCTATGATACATAGTGGCCAAGTCTATGTATACTTGAATCTATTACTTCTATCAGAGTGGGCAGTAGGAACAAACATTAACCACACTATTCTGTGGACTGCTGTGTTCGTAAGATACACACACCAGCGGTTTGGTGAAGACATGTAAGGACTCCTGAATCAGCTTCAAGTAGTAGCACCGTCTTGGTTTCGTGGAGTTTTTACATCGTTGCCAGTTTCCGCTCCATTCTTGCCAAGTGTCGCGCTTCATGGTCTTACACGGCAATGTACGCTTATAATTTGAATCCCGCAGTTTGATCGAAAAGATCGTAGTTGTCTGAATGATGTTGACTCATGTCTACATGAATGTATGCAAGGTTCCGAGAGACTGACCAAAAGTAATGTTGTACACATCTTTGTGTCACACTTGACCCCAAGTGGTCGTTCCCATGGTCATCACCTATTCTATCTTGCACTAGACCATGCGCATCATAAGGGTTCCACACTCATTTTGAAGTGACAAGACCGCCAGAAAACGTAAAGCGGAATTCTGCTACAGTGCGTAGGAAAGGCCCCCTGGTTTACGTTTTTTGGCGGTCTTGTCTGTCACTTTGAATCGCGACCCTGGTCATGATACGTGTTGAAAAAAGCGGGGCACTATCGATTGACGTGTTGTCGTAATTAACAATGGAGGTGTGATATGATCGTGAATTTTTTGGGTTATATATACAGTCGAGGTTGATTCTCCAAAGTATAAAATTCAAAGAACACGATGGCTGAAAAGTCTAGCCCATTTTACCTGTATGTCAATATTAATTCTATTGTATGGCATTTGTTAACGACGCGTATTCATATATTCAAGGGCTCCTACGGTCAAGAGCCACATCCACTCGACATGGAATGATCATACTTTCCATGACCCCCACAAACACGAGACTACTAGAGGTCATGCAGTTGATGTTTTCAAGCACTTCAAATTCAATTGGAAGCACTTCATTCAAGCTATTCTTGCACAGGGCCACGTAACAACTCCCAAGCAGGCAGTCGATTGCATAATCGTGTGTCTTGATCGTGTCTTTTCGCGATTGAACATCGATCTCCTAGAGTCGTATTTCAAAAGTTCCGACTCTAAATCCAGCTTTTCCGTCATCTTTGAAATCAAGGTACTACTGCACCATCAATACATTCAAGCCCAGCAGCTAACTAAAACCCCATAGCTCGTAGATGGTTCCGACACTATCGTCTACCCGAGTGTGAAAAAAGATGCAACTCATGTCGTATGGGAGATCCCGTTGACGGAGTTCACCGTCGGTGCTCACCCGACCAGGTATTTCGAACAACTCTTGGAGAATATGCCGTCTTCTAGACCGGTACCGGTACCTGCCGTGGACAATGAACCCATGGACACCCAGACATCGACTGCTTCTACGTCCTGCGAATCCCTCACTATATTCCCCGGTGGTACCCCGGCCCAGGCAAGTGAGACTGAAGCCAAAACTCCAGTCGTGGCCGAGGAGAAACCGAAGCCGGCAGGTATCCAGTTCATCAAAGTACAGCTTAGCCCAACTACGATCACTGTGTCATCTTTCGAACAAGATTGTTTATCGGCCTTGGATAAGTACTTGGATCTTGCATTTATGGGATGGGACGAAGGCGCCCCTACAGTGAGTGTTAACATTCGGCAAGTTATCACTGGGAATATCACTAACATATATGTACCTATAGGATTCATTCCTCCAGACTGAGGTGATTGATGATCCCTGGAGCACCGAAGAGAAATGGTTTCGTTACACTGTTGGCATGCCATTTTTTCACTCGAATGTAAATATAGCAACTGATCAAAACAGCACCCGGCGGGGGCCGATTGATTCGTTACTCGTCAAGATTCGGACTTTTATTGAGTATAATTTGGGGTTCGATCTGGAAGAACATTTCTCAACGAATACATACATCTACAGACGTGCGCAGTAGTAGAAATCACTGAAGCTGATAGGACATTAAATGGATAAGGGCATTGATCGTATATTATCTAAATATTTCTGCCCCATCCGTCTCATTTATATAACCGTACTGATAGTTCAAGAATTGATCTGATATCTGGACATGATTCTGACATCTAAACCAACGTTATCCCCCAGTTGGATAACTGTTCAATATGCTCTTCACGTTTCATCTGGAAATAGGTAAACCGTGAACATGTCCTTGTGATAGGTGAGACTAAAAAGCATATCATCTTATACAGCAAACCTTCAGCCTGCGTGTTTGTAACCAACATTCCTGGTTGGCACCAAGACGGCAAATAACAACCAGACTTCTTTGGGGGTATAAAGATTACATTTGCTGCTCTTGTGGGTCTCGGTATGTCTAAACTAAGTCAGTGACAGGAACGCCACGCGGGGCTTTTGTTATCCATTGACTTTGATTTGAATCTGTCACAATGTATCTGTAAGTAATTTAGTTTGATGGGAGGTACGTTGTGCAAATCTAACGGGCATGGTACTCTCAGATCTCCAGAAGACAAAGAATACATCTCGAAGGCGTGGGATCGTCAATCCTTCCACCGACCATGGGGAGAGAAATCGGTAACTATTGACAATGAAGTAGCATTATATTCAAAGAGAGATAAATACGGACGAAACATCTCCACACCCACAGAGTCGACATCCACAAAATTGATATACAAGCGCTTTGTGTTCAATTGGAAGGCAATTTTACAAAACATTAATCACAGCAGCAGAATCGATTCCATTGATTGTCTTTTGAGCTGCTTAGAAAGCGCATTTTCAATCGAGGAAATAGAATCACTCGTACCATTTGTAACCAAGTCAAATGATAAGACCTATTACGAATTCGAGGTTGAAGTGAGTGGATGAGCTTTTGATTTCCGAGGGGACTATGTATGCTGATTAAAAATAGGTGATTATGAAAGGGGACACGACCTTCTACCCACTCAAAACCAAAGACAATTGGAAGATTGTTTTGGCGTTCAATCGTGATGATCTGATCCACCGTACACCAACGCCCGAGGCATACTTGCGACTTTTCAAAGCTATGCCCACAGTTCGTCGGCGCCCCCAGAGTCTTGTCGGTGCTACACAGCAGAAAGAGGGGACCGAAGAGGCTCGTCTTGCTACCTGCAAAACCCCCGATACCTCTGACTCCGACGCAGTTAACACTGATGAAGAGACCAGCGGGTGCAACACCCACGGCAACGCTGTGTTCAATGTACTGGAATCTAGCCGTGACATGATCAGGGATAGCCAGTACATCAGGAAGCCCAAGAAAGGCAGCAAAAAACTTAATAAACACCCAGTTGTTGTTGTCCCTCCATTCGGTTGGGAGTCGCGCCAACCTGTAACTTGTTCCTCGCAGCCCAAAGTTTCGATAACGAAAAAAGAGCTGAAACCCCCTAAGTACATGATCATTCAGTTCAGTGTCTTCTGTACGCACGTTGCGAGTTATGAAGGCGCAGATATTGAAACTTTGGAGAGACTGTTAGACGAGGCATTCGATTGTATGCCAGACGCAGAACCAAAGGTAAGATGGTGTGTAACATTGATATCTTGAATTACTACGGCTAACTGAAGATTGCTATAGTATGCCTTTATGTCCTCTGAACAGTGGACAGCACCTTTTGGTGACAGTAGCACTAAATGGTGTGAAGCCGAGTTTACGGTCCCTCTTGTGTGGTCAGTCGACGGAAAGGGGACTAAATGGGCCATGACAGAGGATGCAATGATACTGCTTGTACGCAGGATTGTGGAACACAACCTGGGTTACAAACTGGAAAGGCAAACCGACGATAAGAAGTACACATACCGATTTGATTACAAATAGGTTGCCTGCGCGACAACATACATAGCTAACACAGATTTTTGCGAGGCTTAAATCCTTTGGTATATAAGTTTTGATTGTGCAACATTAATCCTAGACCGCATATGACAGAGTATAGCATAAAGTTGCGTTTGACATTTGTAATACAGACTGCTAACTGCCAAAGTGGGTCGATCACGGCGGACGTCATAGCATGTAACAGACGTCAAGATGTATGTATGTGTATTCAATTTAGTTGGTTAACTCTGCATCTAAAACAAGCCATGTCACCAGTAGAGCTATCTACTACTAAGGCTATAGTATAACGTATATGCCACTGTGACGGACGATCCAAGGACAAACGTCATTCTCATCATGGGTAACGATCCCCTACACCCCTGGCTATATGTTGACACAGAGCCACTACTTTGTGAAAATGGAATTCGGTGACAACATAGAGAATTGTCGGAGTCCTGATTTACGGGTGCCGGGGGACTCTGTTCATTGAAGGTTCTTTGCTCTTTTGGGTAGGGCACGTTTTCTACTATATTCTAACCAAAAGTGAATGCTGAAGTTGTCATCATGTCAACGGGCATCTGTAAGTTAGTATACATGTACATACATGAGGAGTTATGGAAATGGTGGTGAATTGACGTATACAATCTAGTCAGATGTGAGTTACTCTCTCAACGTACTATCTTCACCGGACTGAGGTACCGGACGGTAGGGATAGGGTTGGAGATAAGACTCAGTAACTTTGGTGCAAGAACGTTTTATAAAAAGTTAGCCCATCTGTATGGCAGCATCGTCCGAAGAATTTGTCGTTTATTAAAGAAAACGACTAGGGAAACATCTCAAGTACCAGTTTGGTGAACTAGCGCCCCTACAATTCTCTACGACGGCAGTCATCAATATTCACATGCCGAGATTGACAGATGCATATGTGCGTATGTAGTTAGTAATATGGCCACTAAAGAAACATTAAAAAGATATAAAGTTTGAAAATGCCGTTTTAACAAAGATTACCTCGTGTTAGCGTCAATGATCGACGGATAACGACACGATAAACACCACATAAGGATTTAAAGCCCAGGTACTAGAGCGTTTTGGGAGATCAACGCTTTGATGCATGAAGGTAAAAACCACAACTAGTGGAAAGTCGCTATGACAAAAGACAGCGCTGGTAGACAATGTTAAACGTTACGGCATATTAAAAGGAAATCAGATCTGTGGTCTTGGTTTCGAAGAAGATGCGTAGGATTCTTGGCAAAATGCATGGATCGACCGTGAGTAGTATATACACCGAATAGTGGCATCACGTCTAACTACGGATGACAGAAACACATGGAGTTTCGACATTTACTGGTAAGCATGTCAATATGTTGCCGGAAGAGATTTGTCTGTTTTTTGGATCGTGGTGGTGATGCATTTACCGAATACCCAACTACATATCTGCGTCAAAAAGCGTCATTTACATGTATGTACATAGAGTTATCTATGCAAGTAGGTTCTTGGCACGCTCTGACATCGTCGTGGATCTGGTGAAGGACACCGTGAGCACCACATGGGTCGATGCGGGTGTCTAACAAAATATGGGGTAAATCGAAAAAGGCGTTGACAGGGATACTGTATGTAAGTCCCTACTGAGCCTCTTCTGTATACATTGGACAGGAACCACGGCGTTCGCTGTTCCGGGCTAGTTGAACATATACATATGTACATACAGACACATAGAAGTCCATCTAGACTCACATACACATCTCAGGTCACTAATCCGGCCCACAGTCCCATCTTATATCGTACACGCCAACTAACAAGACCGCGTAAAAAATGCCCGAACCAAACTGGCCACCACCATGTCCCGGAAAAATCCCCGGCTTGGAAATCGGTAAACGTGCGTTTCAGCCCACAGGTTCATCGCCAAACCACCAGTAAGCCAGACCACCCATAAGAAAACGAGACGAGGTCCGGTCCCCATTGGCATTATGTACATATTCCGTGGTGTCTGTCTATCTTTTCTTGGCTTTTCTTTTCTAGAGTAAGTTTTTCTTGTTCTTTTGGGCTCTGCTGGTGGATATTTGGCTTGTGTTTTTTAGACCTAATTTGTTTCTTGGCTTGTCTTGGTTTGTCTTAGTGTCGGTTATATCGTTACATCGGCTCATCGTGTTCCACAAGCAACAACCGGACTAGTACTGCAAGATCATCTCATCACTTGGCCAAGAACTGCACCGCTCAGCTTGGCTCGTAGAGCCCATATTTCGTCATGATAAGCGATGCCAACACGCTCTTGGCAGCTCGTCAGTCAAGAACCGCCGCATTCCTCGACAACTTCAGCGCTCTCCTATCGACTCGGGCGATCCAAGATGTTGGCACATCAAATGGTACCGATCCTAGCACACTTGAGGGATACAATGAGAATCGAGGACCGACTATGGAGATTGCCGTGTGGGTGCTTACTGGCATCGCCATGCTTTTCCTCGGCCTCCGTGTATACTGCAAGCTCCTGATGCACCGGGGACTTCACTGGGATGACTGGGTCCTTGTTGCTGCTGGTGTAAGTTACTTCGTGTCTGCTCCTACAGTTGGTCTCTAACAGTCATTAGGTAACTCTGTTTTGCACGGCAATCCTCGTTGATGTCTCCGTCAAACATGGATTAGGACGTCATGAATTCGCCATCCCAACCAGTGACGTAAACACCGTTAGTCTAACTAGTCTGATGGCTGCTACTTTCTACATTACATCTCAAAGCTGGTCTAAGACCTCCTTCGTCCTTACTCTCCAACGTATTGCCAACGCCAAGGAGAAGATGCTCCTCTGGTTCATCATAGTGAGCATCAATATCATGAGCTTCTTAAGTTGTCTGTTCGTCTGGATTCAGTGTAAACCACTAAAGAAGTCGTGGATGCCTTTGACCGAGGGTACTTGCTGGGACCCGCAGGTTAATGTTAGGTTGGGGTTAGTGAGTTCGGCTTGGTCAGGCTTTTGGGATTTTGCCTTGGTGTTTTTGCCTTGGAAGGTTCTTTGGAATCTGCAGATGGACACGAGAAAGAAGATTGGTGTGGCTGTCGCGATGAGCATGGGAATCTTGTAGGTCACTAATCTCCGCGGTCTTTGTAAGAAAAAACTAACCAAAATATAGCGCTGGCACATGTGCTATCATTAAAAACAGACACGTACATCTCCAGGCCGAAGAAGACTTCACTTGTAAGTCACTACCCATCTCCATGTCGACCCACGAATTAACCCAGTTGTACACACAGATGAAGGTCCTACCCTGATTATCTGGGGTGTCACCGAAGGCGCCGTCTCCATCATGGCCGCTTCAATCCCCGTCATGCGTGTCCTGCTCCGCGAAGCCATGTCTTCTCGGAACTACAAAACTAGTTCCGAAGGCAAATCAAATAATGGTGGCACTGGTGTCTGTCGCGGCACGATTGGTGTCGAGACGCAAATCACTATCTCACATAATGATATGCCACCAAATAGACGAGCTGGGAGCAGAAAGAATAGCTTCTCTGCCGCATTGACAACGAGGACTGGGAAGGGTGAGGTTGAGATCTATGCGATGACAAACATCAGCGAGAGAAGTCTGACAAGAAGTGTCTCGGATATTCCGTTGAGTTCACCTTCGTCTAAGATTGAGCGTATTAACTCATAGAAGGGAAAAAGAGAAATATCTAGATAGAGGTATTCCTTTTAATTTGTATTATGTGCCCAGAGCCACAGCTTTGTATCAGTAACACTAAGTCTCCCATCAAGGTTGATCTTTTTCGTGCTTAACTTCAGTATCAGTCGAATTAACAAAACAATTCGTCTAGATTAGATTTGGATTCCTTTGAACTGTAGGCTGGGACCAGATATGTCTGCCTAGTATCCCACTGAGTTCCATTCACCCATTAAACTATTCACATACATGCATATATGTTGCTTCATAGACCCTTTCGACAAGATATTTTCCGCCAATAGATGCCAACCACTCATGCTGAAATCCAGATACCGCCAACACAGCAATATTTCATGTGACCATCCCGCGCGCGGAACTTAGCATCTCAACAACAAATTAACGGCTAGATATCAAACTACGTTTGTGCTAGTTGTAAGAGTTATCCCAATGATGTAGAAAAAGGCAGACATGCGAAAATCTACATATGTCCTGAGGGTTATCGGGTTTCAAGGGGAATATCACCAATATGCTGATATCATCGGTGGGGTGTTAGCAATGTGTCGAGCTCGGAGGTGGTTCTTTGGTAACAAAAAGACAAAGGTGTTGGGTCTACTGACGTCACAATATATGTTTGTGAAATCGGCGTCTGGAACTTGCCGCAGTGCAGCTACTAAGAAGCACCTGCGTTGGATACCTGGAATCTATCGTGAAGGACTTGGGTTGAAGACATTGGGTGAATAGTCTAGGCCCTATCGCCTTCATAAAGAAATAGGCTAAGTAAAACGGTCGCAAGAACACGTAATGTCTTCTTCCTCTAGTTCTCTTTGTACGGGCGGTTATAACATGTATATACCCCGTTGGAAGCTACTAGACACCGTCCGTATGCTCACCTCTGCAGGAGTGATCATGCGATTGATAATGCTCGACAGGTGACTGCAACCTCTTGCCCGTCTGCACAACAAACGGGCGCCAACACATCGCGAATACCGAGAGAGGGTGACTTTGAACCCTAAATCTCGAGCACTCTCTTTTTCTGGGCTATTTTCTCTCCAATCTTGAGAGAAACGAGAGGCAGAGGCGAGACTACGTACTCAAGGTCTTCAAGGAAAGTCCTTCACACTGGACCCCAGACACCCAAAGCATGCTATTTATAGTGACTACGAAGAATACAATGTAAGTGCTTCATAGTAGTTGCGCCGTAGCTGGTGTCAAATGGCTATTGAACAATTATATATTGTGGTGTCAGTAGACCCAGCACCTACGTCTCCCTGTTGACATTGGTGTGTGCGATTTGGTCAGGAGTTTGGGATATCTTGTTATTCTTCATACTATGGAAGGATCTGTTGAGTGTGTAGCTGCATAATAGTAGGAAGTCGGGCGTTCTTTGCATGTTTTTCATGTATCTTCGGATTTTAGGGTCCAATGCTAACTATGACCATCCAGGTGGTACACATGAGGTCTACCTTCTGGTGATGTGCTAGAATAGAGGGTCGACACACGATCCCGTGGTGTAACATGAATGTGTGAAAATGCATGTTCATTGTGATACCACTACAATCGTTGTACTGATAGAGAGTTCGAGCAGTCAAAACATCATTGAAGGTCTACCATGATACCTGGACTATTTGGTATACCTGTGCGCAAAGATTTGCCTTTGAGTTGGTCCTGTGATGAGGAAATGAATGGGGCCAAATAGTATGGTTAAGATCCCCCCAAAAACAAATTGTCGCCTCAGAACGGCGTCCAAATGGCCCATTCTCTTGAGCGAAGAAAATAGAGAACAAAGTTTTCAGACATTCACATACAAACTACATGATTTCGATCGATGGTTGCGTGGGGGGCAGCAGTGGGATCTGTGGGTATACGGCGTTGGTGTGGTGGTACACGCAAGAAAGGGGACATGAGAGAACCAACGTCTACAACTCGGGCCTTAACAGTCGGTGATTGAGCAAGTTTTGCACACACATACATACATGGACATCTAACGGGCGTAATTTACTATGCCAGAACAAACATACTTATGCTTGACCGCACATCAAAAGGTACGTGTCAATGTCAGACGTCAAGCCTTCGTACCGGGGATTTCAAGTGGCGGGATGGTAGCCATGTCGAAAGCGGCAATACAAATACCAAATGAAGGTATCGTGATGTGGGAGGTATACATACAGCAAAGCCTCGTCGAATTAACATATACAACCGCCCTACCATCCCAAAATCTAAATCAATCGCCAAGCAACGGGAGGAACTGTTTTCCTGTAATTCGGATCCTTACGGTGGTTGTGATTACGAGATCTCATGTCACGTCAGATTTCAATGGGTAAGGCTGTCTTGGGTTCCTGTTTTAACATTTGACAGGAATTCAGAGTCCCGAAATTTGGGACAGCTGTTCATGAAGAGTGCGGAATTAAATTCGGATAGCCGGCATGATGCCAAAAAAGGAGCAGTGATGAATACTTGTCTAACCAGTGAAGCCTGTGCAAATATTATCTAGAACTCAACATCCATAGGTGTCTGGCTATCAGGAATTGCTGACTGACCTGCCGGCATTCAGCAACATTTATATACCGAAATTACCGTATAACTAAGATAACAGCTACCAAATAGATACATGCGATGAATAAAGTTTAAAGGTGCCGTTGTAGCAAGATTGTCTTTTGTTAGCGGCAACGGTCAACGGGGACCGGCACGATAAAGACCGCAGAGGGGTTTGAAGTCCAGGCACCAGGGTGTTTTATGACAGCAACGCTTTGATACACAAAGGTAAACATCACGACTAATGAAGGCTCGCTATGACGCAAGGTAGCCGTATTATGTAAGTGATTTCAAACATTCCGGCATGTCAAAAAGAATGCTGATCGATAGTCTCAGTATCGACCCAGGTTCATAGGGCTCTTGGCGAGATAGATCGATAGACCGTAAACATTACCCAAATAGGGAACGTGGCAGTGTCAAGCTTCTAAACAAATGACAGAACAACTGGCGTTTCTGTCTCTACTGGCTAACACATCAACATTTTAGCATGAGATGCTTGTGGTACGTTGAATTGTGTTCATGATGCGTCCACGGCATATTTAATTACTCGCGCCCAGAAGGGTTGTTTGCATGTATAAAGACATTTCAAGGTAAGTAGTTATTTGCATACTGCATATGCTATGACACTGTCTTGTATTTGTTAACGGGCACCGGGAGCATATCGGTGACCAGTACATGTGGGTAGCAAAATATGGGGTAAATAGGGCAAATTGATTTTGACAGGGTAACTATGTGTTAATGCCCACTTGACCTCATGTATAACACATGTGTCAAATCATGGGATATTTTGTTCTGATCGAGTTGGACACATATATAAACAGCAGCCTATTTAAACGCCCTAGGTCGCTTGTCGTATCTTTAGATACAACGGAAGTGATCACTGACAACAAGCAAAAAGGTTCGAGGTCATGACCCCCACTCACGGTCCTGCCCTATACCTACGTACATGTCCACTTGCCAGGCCGTGCAGATAAACAGACAAACTTCACTCGCCACCGCCACTTTCCGAACCAAACCCCCGTCCAGTAAACCGGCAAGTGTGCGTATGAACCCACAGATGAATCACAAGCATACCGGCAAACGGACTGATCGATGGCAAAAGGGACTGAGGGACCGGCGTCCAGTGGAATTATGTACTTATTATCTGGTGTCTCTCCGTCTTTTCTTGGCATTGATCTTCTAGAGTAGACCTCTTTGTTTCTTTTAGTGTTTTTTGGTGGCTTGTTTATTTGTTCTGTTTTTCAAACTTAATTTTGTTTATTGGCTTAGTTTGTTTATCTTGGCAGTACTGGTATCGTTATATCAACTTCTTGTAGCCTTCGAACAACAGCCCGATCAGTACCAGAGGATTATCTTGGCACTTCGCCAAGAGCTACGCTATACAGCTCGGCTCCGAGGGCCTCCAGTTCGACATGTCAAACGACGTCATCCCACTCTTGGCATCTCGCCCGTCGAGAACCACCAACTTTCTCGACACCTTCAGCACTCTCTTGTCCAGCCGAGCGATAAAAGATATTGGGACATCCAACATTACCGATCCCAGCAGCGTTGCCGGATACTATGATAATCGGGGGCCGGGTATGGAGATAGGTGTATGGGTGCTTACAGTCTTGGCGATGCTGTTTCTTGCTCTCCGGGTGTACTGCAAGCTCGTGATGCAACGAGGTCTCCATTGGGATGACTGGGTCCTTGTTGGTTCAGGTGTCAGTTGCTCCATACTTATTTAGCTCCTAGGGCTGTCACTAACAATCACTAGATAACCCTCTTTTGTACAGCAGTTCTCGTTGAGGTTTCTGTCAAACACGGATTCGGACGGCACCAGTTTGCCATTCCAAATAGTGAATTGAACACAGTAAGCGTCACTAGTCTGATGGCTGCTACTTTCTACGTGGCCTCACAAAGCTGGTCCAAGACCTCCTTCGTCCTTACTCTCCAACGTATTGCCAACCAGAAACAGAAAATGTTCCTTTGGTTCATCATAATCAGCACCAATGTCTTGAGCTTCTTAAGCTGTCTGCTCTTCTGGATTCCATGTAAGCCATTGAAGAAGGCGTGGATGCCTTTGACCGAGGGTACTTGCTGGGACCCGCAGATTAATGTTAGGCTTGGCTTGGTTAGTACAGTTTGGTCTGGCGTGTGGGATATTATTTTGGTGTTTCTCCCTTGGAAGGTTCTTTGGAGTCTACAGATGGACACACCAAAGAAGATTGGTGTGGCTGTCGCCATGAGCATGGGAATCTTGTAGGTCACTACTCTCCGCGTCGTTTGTAGGAAAACACTAACCCAAATGTAGTGCCGGTACATGTGCCTTAATTAAGAACAGATATATCCACCTTCTAGCCAACGAAGACTTCACTTGTAAGTAATTTCCCATCTTCATGTCGGCTCGCAAACTAACCCAAATGCCCACACAGACGAGGGTCCCATTTTAATTATTTGGGGCGTAACTGAAGGTGCAGTTTCCATCATGGCGGCCTCGATCCCCGTTATGCGTGTCTTGCTCCGGGAAGCCGTGTCTTCTCGGAACCACCGAACAGGTTCGGAAGGAAAATCTAACTTTGGTGGTACCGGCGTTGCCGCTGGAACTATTGGCGTGGAGACGGAAATTACTATCACTCATAACGATATGCCACCGAACAAGCGGGCTGGAAGCAGGAAAGGTAGTTTCTCTGGCGGGTTAACATCAAAGACCAAGGCTGGGAAGGGTGAGGTCGAGATCTATGCGATGACGAATATTAGTGAAAGGAGTTTGACTAGAAGTGTCTCGGATATGGCTTTGCGTGAACCTTCGTCTACGGATGAGCGTTCTGAGCCATAGAAGGGAGGGAGTAGAGCATCAACATGCTATGTAGAGATAATATTTCTTTTGTATTATATACCTGGTACCATAGGTTTTGATTTGCGACACCACGCCTTTTTCAACCTTCAACTTTATCGCCAATTACTTGAGTGCTGTCAAGTGAGAGAAATAAAGAGTCTAGTATAGTGATTGGGCTTCTTTAAACCACATAGACTATGACATTCAATTACCGTATCGTGCCCTACGTGCAGACGCAATGGCCCTTCCTTCAAAACTTTCACCAGCCATATCTGCGAACTACTTTTGCCTAAATTTGAATGCTGATAAGCTCTCAACCAGATTGCCTATCTCCAATATGTTATTGGGTCTTCCGGAAGTGTATATCCCATTTAGAACCTGCGCACTGAATAGACACTACCAATATCGGGCATATCTCTGTAGACAAATACAAGAAACCGAATCTCGCCCGGCAGAATGCTCAACCGGGGCCGCATTGAACAAGACTTCCCGGCCGGCACGCACTGATTGTCCACCTGGTCCAGGAAACAAGCCCGCGATCTAGCACCCATTTCGAGAGCTATTGAAGGATTTGCCATTTTAAAAAGGTAAAGTCGACATATTTTTCAAAAAGAATATCTGTGCGGCGCGCGCGGTACATGCCAGCTTTAGTCGTATCTAGTTTTCAAAGTGCGTGTCTAGCCGAAATGTTTAAGCATGATGTACAAACCCTATCACAACATAACTCAGGAGCCAGGAAAGACCAAACTATTTTTCTGTGGAACCAAACAAATAGACTATACTACGCAGATACTTGCCCCATTTGTGAGGGTCTCGTTGATGTCATAGTCGCCGTTAACTTATAAGTCATATCGTCAACTGGCTCCACAGCATGTGGTGATACACGGATGAAGGAGGGGGGGCACAAGAGAACCGACCACTGCGACTCGGGCCTTGGTGATAAGTAATTCGATGTGTTGGAGCAAACACAATTATGTACAAGTGTCTGTTTATACGTATGTATGTGTCAATGTCACACGTCAAACGTTTGTATGTACATGCCGGAAATGTCAAGATGCGTGACGGTAACGGCATCAAAAGCGGTAATAGAAATATCAAAATGGGGGCATCGGGATGTGGGAGATACAGATACAGCAAAGCCTTATCGAACGAATATCCGGAATCACCCTGCCATGCCAAAACGTAAATCGCTCGCTAAGCAACGGGAGGAACTGTTTTTTACAGGTAGGAGGCTTGAATTGGCTGTTATTGTGGGATCTTATGTCACGTCAGACTATTTAAGGCCATCCCGAGTCCCTGTTTTGGAACTTGGCGGAGATTTAACGTCCCGTTATTTGGGGCTGCCGTTGAAGAGAGCGGAATTGATTTTGCATAGCCAGTACGACACAGGGAAAGGGAGATGCCGCATGTATTATTTCGCCGGGTAGCATTATAGGATATTTTTGGGGGAGCTACGATGAGGCGAATCGCATGTGCCTGGACAGATATATGGGCTTGATGCTCAATGGCTAATCTCTAATCGGTAGAGCCGGGTAGGTGGCATCTATGTGTTCATATAAGTGCATCGTCAAACATTATAGCTCCCACACAAATAACATAAATAAAGCAAGAGTGGAGAACATTGGTGCATCAAGATTACCTTTTGTCAGCATCAACTAGCAACCGGCAACGACACGGCAAATATCGCCAGGGGATTTGAAGTTCAGTTGCCGGTTCCTTTTGAGGCACCAGGGCTTTGATATATTCAGGACACAATCACTCCTAGTGAACAATCGCTATGACACCAGATAACCACAGTGGGCGATTTCAAATATTCCACCATAGCAAAATTATATCAGATCCGTAGGGCTCTTAGCGAGCGAGATGGGTCCATAGACCGCGAGCAGCCAATGCCACTGCCAGTAGTAGCACGTCTTCTAACAGTTGGCAGAAACATCCGGCGTTTTGACATTTACCAGCAAACACATCGTTATGCCGCCCCGAGAAATCTTCGCTGTAGTCTGTATTGTGACAATCACGCGCTCACGGCACACCAGAATACCCGTGCTCAGAAGGTTTATTTATGTACATATGCAGAGAGACATCTCCACAAAAAAGTACTTCACACGCTCTGACGTTATCGTAGATTCGTTGACGGAAACCGGGAGCATTGCATGGGTCGGTATATGTGTAACGAAGCATGAGGTACACAAGGCAAATTGAGTGTGACAGGATTTGTCAGCCTCTACCCTGTCTGATGGCTACTCACTAAGTGTTCGCTTCTCACTGATAACTGTATAGGAATTGAACCCTACATAGACCATGATAGAACGTTCCCCAATAACAAAGTCCAAAGGTATCAATTCTATTGGCGCAGTGGTATGCTGATGCCTCTCAGTCCGTCACATGCTCTTACCAACTTGTACTTTGACTATTGTATAAATGGTGTTTCTGTCCTAATGAAGCAATTAGTCACACATAGGTACATACAAGATGTCCAGGCTCAAATGTGACTGGGCAATGTTCACACAAGATGATATTTTAATACTTGCTAACTACCGCTTTGCATCTTCGGCATCCTATCCTTGACTAAACGAGCTTTTTCTATTTAGTCCAGTACTACTCCTTTCTTCAGCTTTGTTGTCTTTTTCATCTTGACTTGTTTTTTTATGCCCGGACTTTGAGCCTATTCATCCGATGCCGATCACGGCAAGCAGAAATGGCTAAAGACTCACGAGGACCCCCTCCCGAACCCCACACTTACAGTCATGGCCGAATCCTCAAGCTCTAACAGTAAAGATTTCCCACCTCCCTTACCCACCAATACAACTTGTCAAATGCATCCCACAACATCGATTTTGGCTCCTGTTTGTTCCAGCCAACAAAAGAAAGCCACTAAGAAGGCCACTAAGAAACATTCGCAGAAGTCTACCGTGGCTGGCACTTCCACGAATAATGTCCTAGCTACTGAAGGATTCAAAGGGGGAGAGACAAAATATCTTATCAATCACATTCGTGGCACGTTGGCTGGGTTGAAGGTTGGCTCTGGGCACCCCGGGAAGTCTCTCTCCATCACCAGAGACTCAGTACCCCATGATGCAGATGACTCCTCTGAATGTGATGATCAGGGGATTAGTAGCGAGGATTATTCTCCTTTAACCCATGAGGGCAAGGCACGGGTGGAAAATGACAATGGTTCTATCAAGAGAGATAGCGACGATGAGGATGAACGTACAAATGTCCAAGTGCGAGAGGCAACCAGGGCAAAATACATGAAAGCACTTCAGCAGATACAAGAACTCGCCGTTAATGAGGTTGACGGTACCTCCCCGAAGATGGCGGATTCCTCGAAGGCTGTGAAATATAAAGGGCTATGATCGTCCGGCGGGCGCAAGTTTGGATAGAGTTTAAGTTGTTATTGCAACCCGGGATGTTGTTGGCTTAGCTAGGGCCCAAAGGACTTGAAGGGAATGAATGGACAGTTGACGGATGTTCATGGGATTTCAGGGTGACAAGACAGCGAGGTTCATGTGAAAGATAGACACACAGTTAGGGGTTGGATGAAAGTCAACGGGAAACTGAGATGGTTGTTACATCAAGTGAAAATAGTAACGCAATGGGTATGGCTAGTATATACAGTATGTGTTCTTATAGGCTGGGCGAATGTCAAACAGTAAACTCAATTTGATTACGCTCTTGTATTAGACACCGATTGTTTGTACTACCAACAGTATCGTGCTAAAACTACTTGGATTTTCTTCACTCCATCCAACACCTTACATAGGAGCGGTATAGCGAGGACTCATGTCCCTGTAGACGTAACAATGGCATGTGCTCGAATTAACTCGATCTAAAATCTCTGTGTCACATTGAATGTGACTTGTCTTGAGGTATGTAAATACCAATTGCCAGATACTGATCTGTATATTCTGATCCAAGAAGCTTCTGGTGCAAATTCCCTCACATACTGACATGTGTTTTTTTATTCTCATGGATCACGTATCTTTTTATGGACTTTTTTCACCGACGTAATGCAGCAACTGGGTTTAGTCTTTGTGAGATTGTAGCCCACGCAACACTCGACCGGGAGGACTATTAGATGGCAGTCTGTTCGTGGGTTGCTCCTACTGTCAAATCGGTGATGGAGTTGTCTTAATTAGGAGAGTGTACCATTCGTGCGTGATGCTAAACGCAAACCCATAAGGTGAGGTTCGGTTTGTCGAATCTGACATTCTAGTAGGCTTACTCACAACGGTGCGCTCCTTTGGGCCAGCCTTCAGAGGGAACGAAATGCCAGGTTAACGGGTTGGGGGGCTTATTATTATTGTGGCTTTTATGTCTATGATAGCTACGCTATCCTGTTAATGCGACGGCTCTGTAGGCAACTACGGACCAAAATAAAGCCAGCATCGCAAAATCCTCCACAAATAATGTCGTCTTTCAGAACCGGCTGTCGGGTGCAGCAGGTCGGAGAACGCCCGGGCGCCGCTGACAGGGGTTACCAATATAAGTCTAAACAACACCGTTTCATTCAACAATCACGAGCCATAATAGTTTAATGGTTAGAATATCACGTTGTGGCTTTGGGACCTCCCAATTACACGAAAATCCGTGGTGATCCATGTTCGATTCATGGTTATGGCACATTTCTTTTTTTGGACTTGTTTTACCTTTTTGCTCCATCTTTTTAGCTCCCCCACAACATGCGTATGCACAATTTCTAAAAGTTGTCACATATTTTAAAGTCATTAATGCTCTGTATTCCAAGCAGATGGGTATATCTGAAAATAAAACTTATGCCGATACCAAACTCCACATCTTACATGCCATCTCTCCATCTTTAAGCCAATGGCAACGGAGCGGCCGCGGCCGCTGCAGCAGCATCGACGGGAGAAGCTCCACGGAGGGCCGGCGGGGGCATGAACATGGGGAGGTAAGTGACGACGAGAGCCATGACTGATATGGTGTTAGTTAATCATGAAGATCGACAATGCATGGGATGTGGCTTACGGGACATGGCAACGGAGAAGTAGCCGGGGGCTGAGGCACTCTTGCGAGAGCTCTCACTCTCACCTAGCCAACTTTGAAGAGAGAAAATCAACGAGCCCCTGTGCTTTGTTAGTTTTTGTGGTTCCGGAGGTAGTTGCGGTTTAAAGATCGGATGAGTAGTTGAAAGGGAGAATAGTCGATGGCGTGGCGACGATGGTTTGTGGTGTCAAGTGGCGGGTAGGTAGCGGGAAGAGTCGAGTAGAAAAGTGACGTACCAGCCAACATAGCGGTTGCGCGTCATCATGGCAGCCATAGGCATAGTGGTGGAGAGACTGGTAGCAACATCGGCAGCGGCGTTATCCTTAGCCTCCGGCTCCTGGTAAGGAACGACTTGAAAAGCAAGCGTTAGCGAGATTCCCTCGTGGGATGTAGGTGTTGAAAGAGCTCTGGATATCGGTGATCGGCAAAGTCCCTGCCGGAGTGGCTCGGCGCAAGCTATCACCGGCACGGACATCCACACAACCCGGTCGAGACAGCTGGAAGTGCAGAGATAGCCTCTGGGGTGATAGATGCAGAGGGATGAAACGTACTGAGGTCGACGCGGCGGGGGTCCTTCTGGGGGGCCATTTTTGCTGGTTTTTTGGTGTTGCTTGGGTCGTCGGTTTTGCGATCGTTATGCGCCGATGATGCGAACAATGTGTTCATGGCATGGGAATGTAGAGCGATTAGATGTGGCGTAACTGTATAGATGTGGCGCTGTGGCGTTGGAGCTCTATTTACGTCATCTGGGAATTAGGGTATGTAGCGGTTACCGGTAGGGTTGATGTGGGATCGGACAGGAGCACCTTTGTGTAAGTCACCAAGTTCATGATATCTTGTCTATTTTCGACGTAGTTACAGATTGTGTTGCCGGAATGAGACACTGGAGCACACTATTGTTAGTTTCGGGTCATCGCCATGGCAGTTTTCCCAGTCTGATGTGGTTATAGTAATTTCTGTATTCATTTTGATGAGAGCTTATCTTACGGGCTGCATTACAAGACTGGACGCTGTCTATGCTACCACATGATGTATGCACCTACGAGGTGAGCTTAGAATGACACCGATGTTAACTACATAGTTTCGAAGTTGAGGCAACTTAATCCACAGCCTAAGACTCTACTGAACCCTGATCTGACTTTTGTTATATGTACTTTGTACAATGTATATTGACATGCTAT
>JSUI01006371.1:0-48131 GCA_000833645.1 Huntiella omanensis
AGATGCTGGACGTTCGTCACCCGTTTCTGATGGTGGGTTGGTCGGCGAAGATGGCGAAGATATCGATGGTACGAGCTTGGTAGTGACGCGCAGTGGCGGGAAGAGGAAGCGTTCGGATATGAAAGACACTCCCATGCCCCGTAAGCGTACACGTACTCGGACCCGCCGTCGGTCGACAAAGCAGGCTGTCAAGGATGAGGACGTTGTTCCTGAATCACAGGAACTCGAACAGGATTCTAAAGTCTCTATGCTCGATGTTCCCGTTGGTGATGAAGAGGATGAAGTCAAGATGCCTTCTAGTCCGCTTAGTGAGCTTTCAGAAGGTGATACGCTCCTTTCTTCTCGCGTCACTACGCAGAGTATGGACATCGACTCGGTCCCTGAGACCCAGCGGGAACAATCTCCCATGGACGAACCAACCTCCCAACTCCTATCAGAAGCCCGTTTACGCAATCACAGGCAAAACCTCCCAATACATAGCCCGCGGGTCAAGAAGGAAGCAGACGTGAAGGAAACTGATCTTGATGCTATATTAAGACATATCCGGGCCGCCACAAAGTTACTCAAGGAGTGTGACTTCGCCATCTCTGGAGCTGAAGCAAGTGTTACAGACGAGGCAGCTTTAGAATTGAAGAGGGCATTATTGGAGGCCGAAGAGAGAGGAGGGAGACGGTAGATTTGATTTTGTTTGTTTTGATTTCTTTGGGTTTCTGTTTGGCGTTTGGAAAATGGATATCTGGGTTTATTTGAATATATTTGTGTGGTAAAAAAAGATTCTTTGTGATTTGTATCCGTGGTGATTTGAAGGGGTGGGGTTGTCGTTGTTGATGTGGAGGAGAAGAGAACAAAAAAGAATCGACAACGACAGGATTCGAACCTGTGAGGCCGAAGCCATATGATTTCTAGTCATACCCTTTAACCACTCAGGCACGTTGCCGGATGAAAGAGATGACTACTATTGGAGATTAAGTACTCGAAAGATCCGAAAAAGTCAGTCTGACAGCGAGCGAAGAGCTTGTTGCTGTTNTTCGCCATCTCTGGAGCTGAAGCAAGTGTTACAGACGAGGCAGCTTTAGAATTGAAGAGGGCATTATTGGAGGCCGAAGAGAGAGGAGGAAGACGGTAGATTTGATTTGTTTGTTTTGATTTCTTTGGGTTTCTGTTTGGCGTTTGGAAAATGGATATCTGGGTTTATTTCAATATATTTGTGTGGTAAAAAGATTCTTTGTGATTTGTGTCGGTGGTGATTTGAAGGGGTGGGGTTGTCGTTGTTGATATGGAGGAGAAGAGAACAAAAAAAGAATCGACAACGACAGGATTCGAACCTGTGAGGCCGAAGCCATATGATTTCTAGTCATACCCTTTAACCACTCAGGCACGTTGCCGGATGAAAGAGATGACTACTATTGGAGATTAAGTACTCGAAAGATCCGAAAAAGTCAGTCTGACAGCGAGCGAAGAGCTTGTTGCTGTTGATTGATGGTGTCACAACAGGGTGAATGGAGGTTTGTGCCAATGTTTTTCATAGCACCGTGCCCTAAGTTGGTCATAGGTGCGCTCCTTGGCGAAATGCACTCGCACCTCCTCACCTCTCGGGACTGGCTCAAAGGACGACACCGTTGTGATGAGACCCGCCGGGTGAGGTCGTCGTATTGATAGTTTGCTCTGTTCCGGTAGACGATAAATAGTACAACAACAACCCCAACCATGTTTGTAGATATACCGTGCACCACACAGGGCCGAACTGTCTGGCTCATCGGACGAGTGGCAGCGATTAGGCACATTCAAAGCAGATTAGAGGACATATTCAACCGCTTTACGACGTATAATCCATTCCATCTTCGGCGACTTATATGCCACACAGTGCGAATATTCTGGGGCAATATCCGGAGACGTTCACCGTATACTTTGTCCAGGAGCGATATAGCTTGACATATAGAGAGACCTTGGCCCGGACATGTCAGATACCAAGTCACAAATCGTCAGGCCATTCATTAGTCGTTGTATGCTCGTAGACCTATGGGTTGCACACGGTGTATAGCATTATTCGCACTGCTCTACGCACTGTGAGTTGAGTGCACAGTGCGAGTTAGGGTGCGAATATACTTGTCTGTTCATTTAAACCGTGTTGAACAATGGCCAAGTGGGTTTAGGTCGAGACACCTAGCACCAGTGGATAGTTACAATTGCAGAGAATCTAGCAATGATTCTTGTTTTCACTCTATTGTTATGAGCACGTCGCGGCCCGGCTTCGAAAGAAACGACCACAGTGTTCCGCACTGTATGGATATATTGCCGATTTGAGAGCGCTGTGTAGGTTGGTTTCCTACGAGGACATCCGTATTGTATTCTCCTGTAGGTATATCATAGATTTGGGGGGAAGCGGGGTGACTTACACGACCACGACACTTGTAGAACACACTTGAAGTGAGACTAGGTTTTCAGGTCACTATAAATGGTATCCCCCGCTGAGCGGGGCATGTTCTTTAGGCCTGTCGATGACAGAAGTGTACGCTTTGTAACGGGGAATCTGTGGGTATATCTTTAACTTCCCAGTTCCTAATGACGGCTCAGGGAGAGTCAAACTAGCGACGGATGTACGACCTTTTCGTATGTATCGGACCACAGATGCTCCATCCATAGCTGTGGAAGGACGCTGACGGAACATGGTGTGCAGCACACTGAAGTCGAGTTACCAAGATATAATTCATGTTCCCACAACGTGATCTCCACGGTAATGAGTGTGTAAACCTTCACACAGTGCTAATAACGAACGAGAACTGTAGGCGCATTTTTGTAATACACCACGATGCCGGAAGAAAAACAATGCCTTGTGAAGATAACCGCTACGTAATGTCGGCAGTAGATTCACGATTCACAAGAGCCAAAGTTGAGTGGCGTAGGCGGTGTCAAATGCCCGCTGACGTACTGTGCGTGGACACCGTACCAACAAACATTCGCACAGTGATCTCATCTCACAGTGCGATTTTAGGGTGCGAATAACTCTCGTCATTTTCTTGAGACTCACGTCCTATTCTCTATACGTGACAAATTAGCAATGTCTTGCCTGTTACCGAAACTATACGAGTCGTGGTATCAATACATCTTGACCGGTTCATGTTTAGCCAGCGAGACTTCATGTGCAATCCGAATGTGGAGTTAGTGGTCACGGTGCGTCGCACTGTGTGATAAGTCGAGCCAACGGAAACTTGTGGTTTCTCTCCCAGTGGCCATGGCAGCGCTGTTATGATGGCCTCCGGGAATTCCCGTCGTGGTTTACCATCGTGACTATACTTTGTATTTCACGGTTCATTGTATTTGGTGCACATATATGTCTTTTTACGTCTAGCTCGCTTTCTTGGCTGTTGGCTGTGGGAATACAATGTCGGGTCCTTTGGCATCTAAGTGATAGAGCTTACTTGTACCGATATCCAGTACTACAACAGCCTTCCTTGCTACTCTCGGAATGGTACCTTCGAGGTTGGCGATACCATTTCCATCAGACACGAGAGGGATTATCTCCCAATTCGTTGTTGATTGTATTGAACCACACACCACTCCTCTTCTCCCTTCTTTTTAAAAGGCTACCTAGTTTTGAGCCACCCCGCTAAGTGGCTTACTCTCATGTGGAGAGCTTTATTTTTGTCCCTATCCGCCTAGCTGATGGAAAGTTCATAAAAATGAACGATGTAATGTTCTTCAAACTAAAGGCTTTCTGTTTATTACTGGGTCGTCGTTTGTAATATGGGATCGTCGTGTTACACTTGCGCATGGCAGTATTTTACGGAATCTTCCGTACTTGTGCACTATTAGATGGAGGCAGCAGGGGTGCCAACCCACTAAGATTGAGAGATGCGACCATTTTCTTGAATAAAACGATAGCTTTATAATAGGTGTAGTTGATAACATGCTTTTTCCCTAGTTACGTTGTGCAGATCTCCTTACGTTGTGCAGCAACCCAGGTTCTACCAGCAACCACTCTCAATATAAAATAATGGTTCGGAAAGAAGAGTCGTCTCTACAAGGGTCAGAACCGAACAAAGGTCTTCGGACGGGCTTCCGTTGCTTCCGTCGGTGCACTTGCCGCTTCCCCGGGTGCATTTTAGGTGATCCAAGGACGATATTCTGGACCCCTTTCCTGCGTTTGAACTGCGGCACCAGAAACGCACATTCTGAAGAACGTTTCCGTTTTGGGGCAGAAATATTGTCTGATGAAGCTGTCGCGGGCGTTCGAACTATCGTAGAGGGCAGACCCACGATACCACCGGAAGAGATAGATGCGACTTGTTGGGTTGGTTCCAATGACCGTACCAAGAGCTCACCACGTCTTGCTTTGCCACGTTTTTGCAGCGCAGAGGACACCTGGATCCGCTGTCTCTTTAACGTAGTCAAAGTCTGGAATGCCATCGGACGTATCATAGCGAGCTTGTACAACGGGGGAGCAGCGCGTATCAGGGTGTGGATACACCCAATCCGTCTAGCGTGGATGGCGTTACTACTACCGACTGTTTGTTCAGGATTGAAACGCTTGATCACCAAGGAAAAGGTCTTATTCTTTCTTCGATACATTTGAATCGCGAGGTAAGATGAAGAGAGACGATGTTCTCCGATCTTGCTGTCAAGCAGCACATCTTCATTGGGGCGAACACGTCTGACTCTGCTTCGCATGACGATTTGTGATTCTGGAAAAGGCTTGGGTAGATTCATTGAAGTCCCATACCGTCTCATAAAAGAAACCCGCTTTTGGTCTGGAGTCAAGGCATGTAATATCTTACATTTCTCCCAAAAGATTACCAAGCGGCGGGACACCCACTTTAATGTATGATAAAGATGAGCCCATGACCAGCTCGGATATTGATCATTAGCTTCTCCGGTCTTCCAAGGCGATTCCCAAGACAGACTGAACTGTATATCGCGCGTGGGTAGTCCAAAGATGTGCTCAACCTTTCTACTCTGTAAGAGGCCAGAACTAGCGTTGATTCGGTCTGTAGGCACGGAAAGAGTGCGTTTTGAGTATTCCTCGAGCAGGTCATATACCAAGTTTATCCTAGGTGCTGTGCATTCTAAGCGAGCCTCTGGTTCTACTGTGAAGTCCGCATGATGATATGCCACCATTGGACAGTTGATGTGCCAGAGAATCGTATCATCAGTAAAGTAGATTCGACGATCAGAAAGATATTCTTCCTGGAAGGTCCAACCACGACTCTGCCAGTCTGATCTGCCGTCGAACATCAAGTGTCCGATGTTAGTTGCGGTTCCCCAGCATCCATCATCACACGGTGCCGCGACTCTCGAACCAAAGTCTCGTGAGTAGCCTGGGAGCCCAGAATGAATGGCTGTTCTAAGGGAACATATCATAGTCAAGTATGAGTTGGCGTAGATATCCCCCATTGCATGAATTTGTTCGGCCTTCTCCTTGTCGTCACCCTGCATGATGCAATAGCGGTCAACCCAAATATATGGAATGTCGAAGGATTTAGCCAGTGCCATGCAGTCATGAAGAGTTTGAGACATCGTCTCGAGAGATAAAGAGTCAGTTTGGCTGAACTTATCATGGGTTTCGGCGGTGAGCATGTTCAAATCCGTGGCATCCCAGCGGTAGCTAATAGCAGAGTACCGCACATGGTTGTTTCCAATGAGCACGACACAACGTTTTTCTACGTCAATTAGACGGAANACTCTCGAACCAAAGTCTCGTGAGTAGCCTGGGAGCCCAGAATGAATGGCTGTTCTAAGGGAACATATCATAGTCAGGTATGAGTTGGCGTAGATATCCCCCATTGCATGAATTTGTTCGGCCTTTTCCTTGTCATCACCCTGCATGATGCAATAGCGGTCAACCCAAATATATGGAATATCAAAGGATTTAGCCAGTGCCATGCAGTCATGAAGAGTTTGAGACATCGTCTCGAGAGATAAAGAGTCAGTTTGGCTGAACATATCATGGGTTTCGGCGGTGAGCATGTTCAAATCCGTGGCATCCCAGCGGTAGCTAATAGCAGAGTACCGGACATGGTTGTTTCCAATGAGCACGACAGAGCGTTTTTCTACGTCAATGAGACGGAAGCAGGAGGGGTATCCTAGAGGTTTGTTAGCCTTTGTCGTGTGTCTGGATATTATTCTCGTACCTGCTGACTGTTGAATACTTGTAATGGGATACTTGTCGAATTGAGACTTTATCTGCTGTTTCAACATCTCCGGGTTACAACGACTTAAATCGTAACAACACACCCCCGGACCATTGTCGTCATTGATTAAGAAGAGTCTGATTTCACATGTTGTGCTTTGCGGGGCTGAATCCTGTCCTGCCCTTTGTTCGCCCCATTGAACTTCAATCGTCATCGGAAATGAATTTTGACATCCGTAGACATCCTTCTTATCAAGAAGTCCCCACCGAATATGCATTTCTCGGAGCCTTATGTTCTTATCTTCATTGTTTCCGCTTTTGATTTCGGATAATACCCTCTTTGCCAAACTATAGCAGATTGGACACTTTGGGCAAAATCCAAGCTTCTGTAAGCCAGTGCCGTCGGTGTCATTGACAGGAACTATCCAGGGAGATTGACAGTCCACTCCAAATGACTTATTCGTAGCAAGTAGCTGTTGAATATCGGGGTCTTGAAATGACCAAGTACTCGTGTCATTGAGAGAGTAGGGGACTGATTGCTTCTTATGACATTTGGTCTTTACATCCGCCCAGCATTCCTCACAGTCTTTGACGGCCATCCTACTNACACAAGATGAACACCAATTTCGATTCACGCCCACTCTTTGGGCTACCCTCCGAATGTATTCGGCGCATGACTCTTCCTCGTCATTGTTAGACCTCTCATGGACGACTGTCTTAGGTTCCTAACTTAGTCAGCCTATCACTACCAATACTATTTCTTGAGGCCATTTTGCCTATCAACCGTACCTTTTCACTGTCATCAATAAACGTCAAAGCCACAATCCATTCAAACCAGTCAACAATAACATCGTCATCAGATCGCCCAAGATTTTCGGTGAGGATTGCAAACATCTCTTACTTAGGTTAGACTAAGAAAGCATACGACCGAAACTCTGATAGGGGAAATATGATGTTCTCTGACTATTACAATCTTTCTTCAATATTCCAGGAGGCCAACTGCTGGGCAATTCGGCAAATGTTGCCGCTGCCCGATTTGCTAATTGCTTGCGTACTAGGCAAAAGGCATTTCAATCGGTAGCTGAAATGTATGTACAACACATGGCGCTGAGGAGTCGTTCTTATTAATTTGCCTACATCAATAATCCTAAAATCTCGTCACCGGCAAAGATTTCGCCTATAACTTCAGCTTTCGAGCTTGCCTGTAGAAATTACGCCCCCTCCCACTGGTAAGAAGGCTACAACATACCAAAAATTACCAAATTCAATGACATCGTCTACCAAAAGTCTGCAGAATATNAAAGAGTCAGTTTGGCTGAACTTATCATGGGTTTCGGCGGTGAGCATGTTCAAATCCGTGGCATCCCAGCGGTAGCTAATAGCAGAGTACCGCACATGGTTGTTTCCAATGAGCACGACACAACGTTTTTCTACGTCAATTAGACGGAAGCAGGAGGGGTATCCTAGAAGTTTGTTAGCCTTTGTCGTGTGTCTGTAGATGATCCCCATACCTGCTGACTGTTGAATACTTGCAACGGGATACTTGTCGAACTGAGACTTTATCTGCTGTTTCAACATCTCCGGGTTACAACGACTTAAATCGTAACAACACACCCCCGGACCATTGCCGTCATTAATTAAGAAGAGTCTGATTTCACATGTTGTGCTTTGCGGGGCTGAATCCTGTTCTGCCTTTTGTTCGCCCCATCGAACTTCAATCGTCATCGGAAATGAATTTTGACATCCGTAGACATCCTTCTTATCAAGAAGTCCCCACCGAATATGCATTTCTCGGAGCCTTATGTTCTTATCTTCATTGTTTCCGCTTTTGATTTCGGATAATACCCTCTTTGCCAAACTATAGCAGATTGGACACTTTGGGCAAAATCCAAGCTTCTTTAAGCTAGTGCCGTCGGTGTCATTGACAGGAACTATCCAGGGGGATTGACAGTCCACTCCGAATGTCTTGTTGGTAGCAAGTAGCTGTTGAATATCGGGGTCTTGAAATGACCAAGTGTTCGTGTCATTGAGAGAGTAGGGGACTGATTGCTTCTTATGACATTTGGTCTTTACATCCGCCCAGCATTCCTCACAGTCTTTGACGGCCATCCTACTAACAACCATTTCAACACAAGATGAACACCAATTTCGATTCACGCCCACTCTTTGGGCTACCCTCCGAATGTATTCGGCGCATGACTCTTCCTCGTCATCGTTGGACCTCTCATGGACGACTGTCTTAGGTTCCTAACTTAGTCAGCCTATCACTACCAACACTATTCCTTGAGGCCATTTTGCCTATCAACCGTACCTTTTCGCTGTCATCAATAAACGTCAAAGCCACAATCCATTGAAACCAGTCAACAATAACATCGTCATCAGATCGCCCAAGATTTTCGGTGAGGATCGCAAACATCTCTTACTTAGGTTAGACTAAGAAAGCATACGACCGAAACTCTGAACGGGGAAATATGATGTTCTCTGACTATTACAATCTTCCTTCAATATTCCAGGAGGCCAACTATTGGGAAATTCGGCAAATGTTGCCGTTGCCCGATTTGCTAATTGCTTGCATACTAGGCAAAAGGCATTTCAATCGGTAGCTGAAATGTACATATGTACAACACATGGCGCTGAGGAGTCGTTCTTATTAATTTGCCTACATCAATAATCCTAAAGTCTCGTCATCGGCAAAGACTTCGCCTATAACTTCAGCTTTCGAGCTTGCCTGTAGAAATTACGCCCCCTCCCACTGGTAAGAAGGCTACAACATACCAAAAATTACCAAATTCAATGACATCGTCTACCAAAAGTCTGCAGAATATCACATCCCACGAACATCCGGATTGTAGATATCAGGGGGAATAGCCTGACGTACTACGCTAGGGTCAAAGCTCCGTGCCGATAACCGCGAGCTGTAAATCGTCTGTATTTTAGGGTGTTGATGGGCAGCCTATACTTTTGGTGGCCGCCATTTTTTATACACATTATTCATAAGTGGGTTTGGTCCGTGCGCGTTAATCACAGCGAGTGAAAAATTTATCCATGTATGCATAAAGCTNCGGCCACCAAAAGTATAGGCTGCCCATCAACACCCGTATTTTATCCCTGTCCATCTGAACGTCAAAGATCGTGGGAAACTTTGATTCGACAACCCTTGTGAACTGGCATTTGGGTTCAAGCACAGTTGCCCCGTCAAATAACGAAACAGCCTACATACATCCAGCCGTCGTCACTATCGCCACAAAAAGTGCGGAGGACTCCGTTTTATCCGCCACATGCAACAAAAAGTCATTTTCATGTGGCGAATATGCAAAAAGAAATGTGCCATAACCATGAATCGAACATGGATCACCACGGATTTTCGTGGTCATAGGAGGTCCTAAAGCCACAACGTGATATTCTAACCATTAAACTATTATGGCTGATGTTGTTAGACAATGAAGCGCACAGACGAATCAAATACCTTTTTCCCACCACGTTACGCAAGGAAATTATAACCGCGATAACAAAACCTTCATCAACGGCTCAACTTGCCTCACCATTGAACAAACGCCACCTCGCCAATCAAAGCCTCCCTGATCTTCTTTGTCTCGCCTTGTCTTTTCTTTCCAGATATCTCTGTTGGCGAATGAAGTCACGGCTCTCAAAAACGTGTAAACCTAATTGGGACGGAGGTGATATGTCATTACCAGATAGGGAAGCTGACCTCATGGTGTTTGGGTATGATTGGGCTTTTTTCGGGGACGGCAAGAACTCAAGGATGAAGATATGAAGATGTAACTACCCGGATTCTGTCCTGGGGATACGGGTGTAGTGGGGTATGTACTACGGATTGAATTCTGGAAAGTGCTGTGACGACAAGGCTGAATTTGTAATGGTTTGTTGTTTTATGTGTTGCATTTCGTAGTCATTGTTTGACAGGCTTGGTGTCTATTCTACAATAATCTATGTCTTTTTCAGCTTGTCGTTCATATTTCTCGGTACAATGACGGACAATCAGGACCCCTCAGCGATCCCCCTCGACAACCTGGCCATTCCAGCCCCACGTGGCCATACAGTCAAAGACTTCTCGGCATCCGTCTTTTCTAACCCAGAAGACCCTCTTTCCTTTGCTCAGCATCGCCGTTCCGACGTATCGGAAGCTGAACTTAAGGCCCAATATCCGAATGGAAACCGGAAACAGATCCGGGCCTTTTATACCAAACAGAATGACTTGATCGATCAGTTTCTTGGGGCTGATGATGAAGAGAGAATGCAAGTGGAGGTGGATAAACACTTGAAGCCAAGAGTCAAATTTGCTGTTTATGCTTCATTTGGTGTCAACTTTTGCCTGTTCGTTATTCAGGTTTATGCTGCTGTGTCGACTAGGTCATTGGCCCTTTTTGCAACAGCTGCTGATGCCTTTGTAGGTTGGCCGTAGTGAATATATAAGAGGTGTTAGTTGGTTAGCTAATATTGTGTAGATGGATCTTGTCTCTTCGTTTGTCATGCTCATCACTTCCAAGTTGGCTGCTAGACCAAGCATTTACAAGTATCCCGTCGGGAGACGCCGGATCGAAACTATTGGTATCATCTTGTTTTGCTGTCTCATGACTACCGTGGCTATCCAGCTCATTGTGAGTCGATGTAGTCCTATGACGTGGTGTGGCGTTTGTAACTAACTGATGCAGATCGAGTCATGTCGTGATCTTGGCTCGCATAAGACTGATAACTCCAGCAAACTGCAGCTGATCCCCATCATCTTTGTTGGAGTTGCAAGTATGTTCAAGAATGCCTTATCAGGCAACTTTGTAACATGAGTTTTATTGTGAATATGCCTAAGCTAACTGTGTTGTAGTTTTCGCCAAGGCCTCCTTGATGTGTTATTGCTTTGCCTATCGCCGGGTCCCAAGTGTTCGGGTCTTTTTTGTGGGTTGCCTTTTTCACATAACATATGTTTGTTGTCTAACATTTTCCACAGGTTGATCATAGGAACGATATTGCAGTCAATTCTTTTGGTCTCATTATGTCCGTTCTTGGTGAGCGGTTAGTATGGTATCTCGACCCCATTGGCGCTATTCTCATCGCCCTATTGATTTTGGTTTCTTGGGTTTCCAATGCCTTTGAGCAAATCTGGCTTTTGGTCGGTAAAGCGGCACCGAGAGAATTTATTTCTAAACTGGTGTACATGTGTATGACGCACGATAAGCGAATCGCTAAGGTTGACACGGTAAGTTTTATTAATTGACATTTACAAGTTGTTGTCTAACGTTCCATTAGTGCCGCGCTTACCATGCAGGCGAAAAGTTCTACGTGGAGGTAGACATTATTATGGACGAAGAGACGCCACTGAAAATCTCTCATGATGTATCACAGACTTTACAACGCAAAATCGAAGGGTTATCGGACGTTGAAAGAGCATTTGTCCACGTTGATTACGAGGACGAACACGACGTCTACGATGAACATAAACCTCTTTATGAGAAAAAAGAGCCCAGACGCAGTCGCAGCCTTAAGGAGATTCTCCAAACAGTGCGGGGCGTACGCACAGATGAGAGTGGCGAAGTGCAGTGATACATGTATGTGACACCACACTGCCAAATAAGGCGATTTTGAAATTGTAATTTCACCGTTTTGAATTTGTAGATTTTGAAGTGTATTTGAACAATAACAATTACAATCCAGTACACAGCTATGACTACTGTAAAACTAGTGAACTTTTGTTCTGATGACCAGTATTGTTTAATAATGACAAGACGTTTATATATTTCTAGATGCCTGGACCTGAAAACACTGTTCTGCATTTTCTGTTGTCAACACACTTCTGTTGTCATTACATTTCTATTGTCAATACAGACAACTTCAATCACATCCTCTTCACTCTACAGTTCGAAATACATCAAACGACGCAATCATAATGACCGACTCTCGGACTATTCTCTATGTAAGTACACTCTGCCCTGTCCACTCATACAGTCGAGTTTCTAACAACCACTTAGCAAGTCGACCCTTCCAAGCCTGGCTGGCTCTCTCGGGCCCAGCACAATTCTCGCTTGGTTCCTGAGAATAACTACGCTCGTCGTATTAGACGTGGAGCCAACAGGATCAAGCATGTGCAATCCTACAGAGATGGAAAGAACAGCCGGTCTAGCAGTAACTAACCGGTTTGACGGTCGATATGACTAGTACATCGTTGAATGGCCTGTGATTGTTTTCTTTTTACGCTTTAGCGTAATCGCTGCTGGAAGGTTGTCCTTCAATACGTCGTTTTGGGAAGCTGTCGATCGGTTTTGATCATTCTATGGGGGTTGGATGTGATGCGGTCTCGCAGGATATTAAGGTCCTAGAGAGGGGGGGTATGACGTCCGTTGGACACTCTGCGTCTCAAAGCTTCGGCGTTTTCTTTTGTCTACACTATATCAACGCCTTCTCAGGATGTTAAACTTACAAATTTTCCTTGATACTATGCGTTCTTTAAATCGAAGCACACACCAATATATGTATATGCATACAACAATCATACAACGTGAATGTACATCTTCCCATAAACGTGAACCCCCCCCCTCCCCAAAAAAAGACAATCAGCTACACCAACCCATAAAAAAGTAATGATAATGGAATCTCCGATACGGGGAATCGAACCCCGGCCTTCTCGGATCAACTTGAATACAAGATGAGAGCGAGATATCCTAGCCCCTAGACCATATCGGATGAACTTTGTTGAAAAGTGCACATCTATCACGGGATATGTGTAAACTCGATTTCCCCGCAGAAAAAAAACCAACGTTGAATTACTATGAAATAACAAAAACAATTGCAACGTCACGCTGGACGTAGCCAGAAAAGCAATACCCCTCTTTTTCAATTGGAATTGTAATTTTACAGTTTGTAATTGTATATGTACATTTCTTACATGGTACAAGTACGCAATACTCCGTTCCACGTTATTGATGCAGGTCAGCCGTCTATTACTACCCTTTGCCCGTTTTCCCTGCTTCATATTTTCGATATTTGACATTCCCAATTATAGGGTTACATAACCCACACAGGCGTTCCAACATTGAAACGCCGGCCTCTTCTTTTTTTTCCCAGAATCCACTCGCCCCACCTAAAAATCCACAGATGCCCCACTTTAACCACCAAGTCCGCCATCAGTAAAATCAGTAAGTCCCCTCGAGAAGTCTATAAATACCAAGCTACGCCGCCGTCTTCTTGTTGATTTCCTTTCCTTTTCTTCTTCAGGCGACAATACTTCAGAGAATCATTTCTATAGTATTCGACCTTCCTCTTGGTTCCCCAAAGGAGCTACAGAGTCTTCCCTGGTTGATGATTGATATCCTCATATCCTCAGAGTGAAAACTTTGGTGTCCTCCGATCTGTCTGTAAAGATGGCGGTCTTCTTGCGTCTCTCGGGACAAAAGCGGCTGTATAGGAGGTGGTGATGATCTCGTCCTCTTGTTACCGTCTGCCTTCGGGCGGGTTCTTGAGGTGGGATACGGTGGACGTCTGACAGGTCGAATCTTTTTCATTGTTTCAGGGACTTGTCCCGGTTTCGAGGAATTAGATGGCAGTTTTGGCTAGTAGCAATGTTCTTTGAATGTAGCGGAGCAAAGCTTTCGCAGGAGCTGTCTTCCAAGTTGTATCATTGAAAATCCATGGTGAATTTTGAATTGCCCGTCTTAAATGTTCAGAAGAAGCCTATATATAGACACACACATGCACGCCATAGTCACACCCTTTCAACCTACTAAACATATACAAATCGTAAAAAACATAAAATTCATAGAATGTTCTTACCATGGTACTGTCGAACCTACACTCTATAATCTACTATTACTCTTCCTCGTCTAGCACATCCTCTACAATGAGGTTTCCAGAGCGCCCAATAGCCTCCCTCACGGTAAGCTCTTTGTTAGCCGTAAACACCTTTCTGGGCATGATAGACACCAACTGGAAAGCATATTCATGCTCATAGTTTTCTGGCATACCATCATCATCAAGGGCTGAATAATCGTTATTGCCCATCAAATCATAGCACTCAACAAAGGCGTATAAATCCTCCAATGTGGCCGATGCTCTGAACTTGCGAACCACCCTGCCAGCCCCGCTCTCTTCGGGCATCTTGATAGCCAAACGGACTGTCTCTTCAGTGTTACCCGTCGGCTCATCCTCAATAGAGCGTACCCTCCACCGTCTCCACAACTGTCTCTTGGCTTCCTTCTCAGCCGCCAACTCTTGTTCCCTCTCTTTCTGTCTCTGGTTCTCCTCTTGCTGCTTCTGAGCCTCCCGGCGTGCCCGTGCGCGTTCACGATCGATAGCCAGTGAACGTTCGTAAGCCGAATCTTGTTGTTCACGTAGACTCTGTTCGGCTTCACGAGCCATACGTTCCCCACGGACCGCGGCAAGCTCCGCACTATGCTTGGAGATTCCAGCTTTGAGCTCGTGAAGATAACGGGCGGCGGGCGCAGGTCCAGCGAGGCGCTTGATGATACCCATACGGGTGCTGCCCTCCTTTGGCGTGAGACAGACGAGCGCAGTATAAGGGAACTTGGTGCAACGGTAGTCGACAGATACTTGGTAGGCCTCCGAATCAAGAAGGTTGCCACCCCAAAGAACAATATCGTTGTCTGGGTTGGTGATGAACGCAGTCACTTCAGGGTCCAAGAGGGTCTCACGAACGAAACTGTCCGTATCATCGTGCTCCGGGGAAATCAGAATAAGCAGCAGAAACTTGAGGTTCTGCTTGCAGTGGTCAAAGGCCTGGGCGCATCCTCCCTCGAAAAAGGGAAGACTCTGGCCATATTCCTCCTCGAATTCCCGCTTGAACCGAGCGGCAGTATCACGCGGAAGCAACATCTTGCGACCACTCACGCTCCGGAAACCGGCGGCAATGCTTTGAGTGACCACGCGCGGGCGGATAGACGCAGGTAAGAAGGCGGCAACAAACATCAGACTGCGATACAGTATTGACACCATCTTATATCCAAAGTTGAAGGGCGCAAGTATCAAAGAGAAGAAGAATGGGATCTTGAAAGGCCGTTGTGGGACGACTCGTGGCGCAGGTTCTGTCTGGGGTTGGCGTGGTCGCGGGACCTCATCGAGGAATGATTCTTGAAGGTTCTCGACGTGGACGTTGGGGTTCGCTTGAGCTGCGATAGCTTCGGCGACGGGATCGGGACCCTCACCGTCAAAGAATTTTGCAATGGCAATCTAAAAGACAGGCAGGTGTTAGGCGCATGCGGGAGATGTATTGCTTTTTGTCAGTAGAATTTACTTACCTGCACATTCCATTGTGAGCGCTCCAATAATGGGACGGCGTCATGGACATCTTGATTGGTCATGGCGAGATACTGCTCCAGCGAGCCTTGTTGCTCAGCCGTGAGCTGGCTAATGTCAAAGCCATTGGCGTCTGCCATGATGTGACACTGGGCGCAAAGTAGAGATTGAAAGTTGTTATCTGGACCAGCCAAGATCAGTCGGCAATGAGTGGTTGTGCCGTAGCAGAATGGCCAGATATCCTGAGATCGGACAGCCGAAGTGGGTATTAGGTTATGCGTATATAATAAGAAAGAAGGAAAAAAATACCAAAACAGATTGTCTATCGTTGTTAGGTACAAAAGTTAAGTTAGTACGTACGCAGCCTACGGAATTAGGAATTATATGTCATCAAAGTTGAGACAGCTTCCATTAACTTGCAAGGTTGAAGTATGCACCTAAAAGAGTTCGATTATTATTCATGCTAATAGCCCCGGTATAGCAATATGCATAATCAAAGTGAATGGTAAAACTTGGCGGCCACGGCTCGCTGCAGATGTTCATGTTCGGTGTCAAAGGACAGACCCTCGAATCTGAAAAAGCCAGTTTACTGTACCACCACAATGGAAACTTTTCTTTGTCTTGGAAAACAAGTCAATAAGAATGCATGATTTATATGTACATATTAAGAGCTTGACATCATAGCTCTTTGCGACCCCGCTAAATGGTATCTATTGTCGATAACTTTTGATGGATCGTCCTTCAGGGCTTTTTCAACCCCGCAGTCGCCGCTACAGAAGGGTAACATTGGCCAAACCTCCCTGTCAGTCCCACCAATCTGGCGCTATAGAGCCCCTCCAAGACAAAAAAGAAAGTTGGTTCCTTAATGGAGGGTGGATCCTAAACTGCCTAACTTGCTCCTTGCGCTGTGGTATTGGCTGCCAAAAGCGTGAACCCCTTCAATTCAATTAATGGTTGGCGGTTTGTTTCTTTCTTCCTCGAATTTGTGTTTTTTTCGTCTGCACCAACGGCACAACTACAGCTTCATTGTGTTTCACGCTGCTGCGACTCACGACTGTCTATCTGTTTTCTTGAGATTTGCTATCACCAACTGGCTTTGCACTGGTTTGACTTGTAGCTCGCCAGCCTTTTTGTTTGTCAATCTTTTTTTCAATAATTCCTTCATATCTTCTCCACCCGCTTCCCGTTCCACGCACCAGAGGCCTGTTCATCGTCGGTCCGTAAACATCGGATAATCAAACCTCCGGTACCATCTTCGCGGCTGCCGCATCTCGACCCGGTCTACCGCTGTTTGTCCTTGTACCCCGGAAAATCTATAGCATAGCCCTGTCTCTTGACATCATCTAGTCGACACCCAGCCGACCCTAATGCTGCGTGTATCCATACCTCGACATCCATACCTTTGCTGCACTCCATCTATCTGAGCCTTGCATTAGCTGACGTCTGTTTCCCCATTTCGCTGCAGCAATTTCATCTCGCTGCTGGGGCCGTTCGCCTCGACCGACTTCATCGCTACACACGCTTCATACCTCCGTTGTCGATCGCATAAAAATCACCGTCCAACAAATATACATACATAGACTGTTGCTCACGCATTCCCCTCAAAAACTCAATCGTCTCTACTTTTGCGGTTCTACCCTCATATTAGATCCTCATTATGGCTACAAGGGGAGCACAGTCTTCAGAACTGCGCAGACAGGTGGGCTCTCCAAGTACCAAGAGTCGAGGTAAGAAATACACAAATATTTAGATTTTGCCATGTTTGTCGGAACAAATAGAATGCTAACAGCAAACTTTGTCTTGTCCTCTTCTAGAAACACCATGCAAAAATGTGTTGATTTACGGTCACTGTCGCTACGAGAACCAAGGTTGCACATTTAACCACGAAAGCAACAAATCCTCCAAGCCGGTGTTGCAAAGTACACTCACGACACCCAATCACCACAGCATCAACGGCCATAATGGCGCGTCTATGAATAATGGGCACATGAACTCTTTGTTGTCGTCTCCAAATGCACACCAGTACGTCATTCTCAAAAGCCCGATCCATAACCCTAGTTCTAACACAGTTCATCTGAATTTAGAAAAGCATTGAAATGGGACAGTCCAGCGTTCACGCCGTCCAGCTCCTCTACATCGCCTTCTGGTCTACATGCTGTGCCGACTGGCCCTGCGGCTATGTCCCCAAGTCCGGCGTCTACATCTCCATTAGCTAAGAAGTCGACGTATAATTCGGCCCATGGCGGCAATCCAATTGCTTTTTCGCTACTTCGTGGTAAGTTGAATGTTATGCTTCTTGAAGGTGCCTATTCCTAACAATTGCCTAATCCAGATGCCTCTACGCCTAACACGCCCCAGCACGATGTGAAAAAGACACTGTCTTTCAACCCCGCCAACACCAAAGAGTTTACACCATCAACTTATGAGATCAACAGCAATGGAAATGGTGATGGCATGTCTCAGATGAACTCGGGTTTTGGATACGACGAGTACAACATGTCGCAGATGGCATCGGCGTTGCACAACACACAGTTCAACCCGTATGCTCAAGATCACATGATGGGTGGTGGCGGCTATTACCAGCATCCAGGCTCTTTTATGTCACATGCACAGCCGTTACAACACCATCTGTACGCGAACGTGGGGCCATATCGTGACGATCTGCAGCTATTCCAGAAGATGCCACATGAGCTCTTCTTACCAGAGAACCAGCGAGAGGAAATGACACGGAAACTGGAAGCTACTTCACGTGTTATCCCGTTGACAAGTCCCCAACTTCCAGAAATTGACGACTACCACTCGCTCGTTGCACTCGATACTTCGCCGCGGAGCAACCAGGAGCTGTTTGGTTACTCGACGTGGGTGTACAAGGCTACATCGGGTAAGGACGATCGTACGTACTGTCTGCGGCGGTTCGAGGGGTTCCGACTAAACAACGACAATGCTTATAAGCATGTGCTTAGGTGCACTAATGAGTGGAAGCTTATCAGAAATGCAAACATTGTAAGCATCCACAGTGCATTCACGACACGGAAGTTTGGAGGAAGTTCTCTGGTGGTGGTTCAAGATTTCCACCCCGGAGCCAGAACGTTGGCTGAGCTCTGTGCTCTGACACCAGAAGCTCGCGGTCTTCCCCGGGTTCCCGGCCGGCCCAAGATTGTCTTTTGCGAGACGATACTATGGAGCTACATTGTTCAGATTTCCAACGCGATGCGTACTGTGCATGCAGCTCGTCTTTCGGTCCGGTGCTTTGACCTCAGCAAAATTCTCGTCACTGACAAGAACCGCTTGAGATTGAATGCTTGCGGTTGTCTTGATTTTGTGCAACATGAAGAATCTGCAGACTTAGTACCGATGTTCCAACAGGAGGACTTTTTCAACTTTGGGCGGCTTATTATTACGCTTGCAATGGGCGGTAATGCCCCTGTGTCCCTGGAGGACAAGATTGAAGGCTATATCCAAGAGCTGGGCGAGTTGGGCTACTCGGAAGAACTGCAAAATGTTGTCTCTTGGCTTGTATCTCCTATGTCTGAGGGAATGAGCAAAACGATGGCCGAGTTCCTCCCTCAAATCTCACATCATGCGTTAGACTCGGTGAATGCATCTCTACACTACCAGGACAGTCTTACGTCAGATCTGTACCGCGAGTTGGAGAACGCGCGTCTTGTTCGTCTGATGGCAAAGTTGGGAACCATCAACGAGCGTATGGAGTTTGACGGTGACGCTAGGTGGTCAGAGAATGGGCAGTGTTTCCCTCTCAAGCTGTACCGGGACTACCTTTTCCATGCCGTTGATTCCGCTGGGAAGCCGGTATTGGACCTTGGACGGATTGTGGCCAGTCTCAACCGACTAGACGTAGGTACTAATGATACCATTACGTTGACTAGTCGTGATGAGCAGACGATCTTTTATACGACGTACAAGGATCTTAAGCGTCTCGTAGAATCTTCTTTCCAGGCGCTAGTCAAGGCTTCAGCGCCCATTACTTCCAAGACTCGTTAGACATTGCAGTCTTTGGATGGGCGATGTGGAAGCCGGAGTTTTGGCGTAGAGGGCCCTCTTCAGAGATCAGAAGGGCAGGTATCCTCTAGTAAGATGAGAAGCAATGATGACATGGGACGGGAGACACAGGCTGGTGTTCATGGCTCAAGTGTGACGATGCCGGCGCCTGGTGTTCGTAGTATGCCGGAGTCTGGTGATTCTTTGTGGCGTGCTAGTCAAGGATGGTTGCCTGATGAGCTTTTGGCAAGTCATAATGGGCTGTTGAACAAACCACGACGTTGGAAATCCGAGCCAGCGAATGGTTTGTCGGGTTTGGAAGGCAGCGATGAATATGAGGTGAATGAGGATTCTAACTCCCCATCTACGGAATTTCCCCGCATCAGTCTCACGTACTATCCGCAGCCATTTGAGTGGGACCAGGAAGTTTCATCAGACGACTCTAGTCCAAAGTCTATTGGGACAACAATCTACCGAACAGTAGAACGAGGCGGAACTTCATCTCCTACGACGGGTGTCCCAGGGACTGCGTTCAACCCTGATGCTACGGCATTTCATCCACGAGCTGCTTCTTCTCCCAACATGACAAGGAGTTACAACCCAAAGGCCTCTTCTTTTCGACCCAAAGGCACCCAATCCTTTGGAAAGAACAGCCATGAGGGTAGTTTGAACCCCAATGCTTCTGACTTTGCGCCCATGATTGAGGGATGACTTGCGGATACGGAATGCGCCAAGAGGTTGGTTTTCTATTATTACGAGGCCTATGGCCAGATGATATTTTTATGATATATTATAAGGTTGACGATGGGGGTTCCAATCCAGAGATCTGGTCTTTCTCTAGTTCTCATGGATTGGAAGAATAAGTGTTTTTGCTAGTAAAATTATCATGAGAACCTACAAAAAAAATACAAAATTACAACAATAAATATGGAGTCTTTATAATGTGAACAATGTTGGTTGAAGCATCTCTGACGATGTGTCGTTCATTCTACCATGAAGAGTCCCCACAATTTCGCTGCTCTCCAGTGTTGACGTCACAGCCTTGCATGTTTTAGTGCAACCAAGGCCAGCGACGATATAAATGTAACTTTAGCCTCGACCAAGTTAAGCACGCGCAACGAAATCGGCGAATCTTGAGCGATAAAAAGATTGATTGGTCTTTTGCAGTTTCCTGTTGTTTCATTCATTGTCTCCTCCCATTCATCCACCAACATAATCGACCCATACGACTCCGAAGACGAATCCGGTCAACTGCCACAACCAGTCTATACGATCCACTATATCCTCATCTCTACCACAATTCAAAAATGGCCGACCGCTCCAACTACACGCCCCGTGGCGGTGCCCGCGGTGGATATCGCGATAACAACCGTGGAAACCACGGACACGGAAACCGCGGAGGTCACGGGCAGGGAGGCCGGGGAGGCGCACAGGGCGGTGATAGAGAGTCGAAGAAGAGGGAAAATATCTTGGATTTGGGAAAGTATATGGATAAGGAGATTCGAGTGCAGTTTACGGGAGGTAGAGAAGGTATGTCTTGTCGGAGAGGATGAATCTTGGACGGGTTTTTACTAACGGGGTTTAGTGGCGGGGACGTTGAAGGGGTTTGATGCGTTGATGAATTTGGTTTTGGATGATGCTAAGGAGATTATGGCGGGTATGTGTTTTCTTATCTGGTTTTTGTGGAATTGCGAACTAACTTTGTGCTTAGATGAGGCTGGCAATGAGACGACGAGACAGTTGGGTTTGTTGGTTGCTAGAGGGACTCTTCTTGTTTTGGTGTCCCCTCTGGATGGAAGTGAGCCTATCGAGAATCCCTATTTGGCGGAGGAATAACCTTTTGAAATATCAATCAAGATTCATGTCGATTCATCTCATATATGTATCTACCCATCATGAATATTGTGACATCAAGCTGTGTATATGTTAGGGTTAACCATCACACAAGGGCCCATATAACCCTATCCGTCTCTTTCCGCTGCCATCGAAATATTGTCATAGCGGCGTTAGTTTTTCAAAATGGAAAGTGGGTATGTCAAGTCCTTGATTTTTTGACTGATTTGGCGGTTCCGCTTGGAGCTGCGCCTCGATGGATTTTTGGTGAAGGAGGGAGGGGCGGGTTTAGCGGGGGTTGGGCGGACGGAAGGTACTGACGGGGTATTTAAATGCGAGCCTTTTTTTTTTTTTTTTTTTTTTTTTTTTTTTTTTTTTTNTTTTGAAGCGTTTTTGGCGGGACGGATGTTGACGGTTCCGGGGACGGAGCCGGATATGGACGGGGAGGATTGGAAGGTGGGGGGTTCTGAGATATTGCTATGTTTGGAGTTTGGGATTGAGGCCTGAGTCGGGTTGTTGCGGGTTCTTTTAGGTGTTGTTGAGACATGTCAAGGTGGATAATCAAGATTAAAGTCTCCCTGTTAAACTTGGTTTTCAGCACAAATGACGTCTAGGTTTTTGATTATTGCTCCATGTTGATCTTGCTTGTTGCCTCTTTGTGGTTTTCTCTACGCTGCTGTTATAGCTGGACCGGAGGCACCAGACAGGCTTCCTATACTTCATAAGAAACTACAACACATGTTAACAGACTTACGTATATAAACATGCATCTACTTACATCACCCTCCATCATGCCTTCTTCATCTTCATCTATCCTACACAATTACCTCCTCCAATTCACAAACTAGCGTGCTTTCTATCTAGTCTAAACCCTGCACTCCGCTCCATCCCCCGTCCATAATGAACCCAAACTAACCCAAACTCCAGCCAAACCCACCAAAATCCCAGAATCCAAGCCTCTTTCCTATTCCTCCTCGTCCTCCGCCGCTGTCTGACCTCGTCGTAGTTGTCTTCATCTTCGATCTTGTCGTCCATATTCTCTTCTTCCTCCCCCCCCCCCCCGCCCTCAACACCCTATCAATCTCCATATCCTCAGAAAAATTCACCCCGTGAAAATTGTTCCCAGCCCCTCGGACCTTTCACTAGATTTACTTTATTTCTCGCAGTTTCCGTCGCCACCAGGAAAACTAGGAAGGAACGAAGAAGAAGAAGGGAAGGAAGGGTTGTTCTTTTATTCATCGTCAATTTCTTTTTCCACCCACCGCCCGTCAAAGCATTATTTTTTTTTCCTTCTACTGCTATTCCGTTTTCGTTTTGGTTTTTATACTTAATTTCGGCGCGGACTAGCTTTATTTTTTTCTTTTCTCGTGAGGTTGGGTTTTAATATTGCAATTACGTTAATTCGCCTTCTGTTTCCACTCCACTCTATCCATCCATCCCGACATTTCCGATCATTCCTTGAAAACTTGGTTGTTCGACCATCTTGCAAGAAAGTGCCCTTTAACATCACACAACTACTCCGCGCTTATAATCTACATCACCAAGATCACGACACTCGTTGCGCCTGTCCCTTCGCCGCTCAACCGAACCCGCGGTCTCATATAACATCTTCTTTACGCTGGCGCCCTACGCTGAGGTGACGCGCTGGAGCTGTGATAGCTCCAGCTATAATCCGTGGACTGCAAGGGAGGAAATCTCTTGAACAATTGCATCTTGACGACATCTACCAACTGCCCGCTTGGACTCGCGACTTGTCTATACATATTCTCTCTCGACTTATTGCGACTTGGCCCTGATTGGCTACTATTGATCTACCCGACGACCGACAACCAACTATCTAGCTGAACAGCCCACCCAAATATACACACACGAGATAAAAATCTTCAGTCATGTCGCAGGTGGTTGAACATGAACCGCTCAAGCGGAAGAGAAATGCTCACGAGGCTCAAGGCCATAGTGATTTGATTCCACGGCCGGTGCCGCCAAATGGTATGTTTTTTTCTACTTTGTGTTAGACACAAGTCCGCTTGGAACTTGTGGTAGAAGGGAGGTGGCGGAGTCATAGCCCCAGCCTGCTTACTGGTGACCTGGCATAGGCCATTTTTTGTGATGTCAAAACTAGGCAGGAGGTTATATCTATGGACGCATGGATGGATCCTTTGTGGCGGGCCAACCAGCCATTTGCTGGTGATGGATGAGCTTGGAATACGGTTATTGGATTCGCTTCGAGGCTTAGCAGCATGATAACTAACCTAATCGTTGTATAGTCGACACCGCGCCGATCAACTACCTCCCAAAGAACGACGCTGGAAAGCTTCGTTTGATACAGGGAGACTACACCACTTTCCAAGATACAATCGACCTCTTGGAAGACTACGAAAGTGAGTCTCTTTATCTGCCCTTGTTCATCTAATCTGCGGCTAACCCATCTAGGTACCCTAAACAACCACGAAAGCTTGGCACTTCGTCTCGGCGCCAAGCTTACGGGACCGCGCCTACTCAAGGCGCTCGAGAGTGCTTTTGACGGACCAATTCGAACATCGCCTACCCAATCGCCGTATGTCCGACAAGTTGGATGGGTAGATATCGTGCATTTCGCAAAGGAACGACCGGACGAATTTGTATTGAATAATGAGCGGGTTTGCCGGTTTCAGTTGAATGGGTTTAATGTTGAGATTACAGAGGATGATTGGAGATTGATTGTCTCTGGGGCGGTGGATAGAGTTATGCCACCACAGCCTTTGGAACAGGATGAGACGGCAGAACTCGCTACGGTGGAGATTGTTGAGTTGAGGTTGCAGAATTTGATCAAGAAGGCGGATGAGGTTGCTAAGAGAGCGCGTCAGCTCAATTATAACCTTATTCGGAGGAAACATGCAATCGAGAAACGGAGACACCACAATGGATCATCTCCACCACCACATCCTACGCATTCTCCGCAGCAAGGACCTTCAAATGGTAGTAGGTCTCCTTGGTATGGGCATCATAGACATGCAGTAAGCAACAAAAGCTACGATCTACGCGCCGATCTTCTTCAGCAATTTGAGTCCCAATCGCCTACTCAATCGACTTACAACCAGCACCATATGGGATCCTACATGCCCGTTCAAATGCACACACTCCCGCCGCCACCACAACCGCCACAACAAACACCACAACCTCCAGTACAGCCTCCGCCACAACATCAGCAGTCGCAACAACAATCACATCATCCAATGGTACAATCAGCCCCATTGGCTCCAGGGCCACAACTGGCGCCACAGCATACGCAGCACACACAGCATACACAGCATAATGGGTCTCATGTGCCGACTCATAATGCGCAGCCTTCGCCACAGCCAATTCCCCAGCCGCCACCGCAACATGCACAGCAGGTGCCGATTGTCAATTTCCCGTCAGAACCACCCGTTTCTAGAAGACCGAACAGTTTGCCGGTTTCGCCTAAACCGACACCGGTTATTAATCATCCGCCTTATGTTGGAAATATCGGACCACCAAAGAATCAAAACAACAATCGACTCTCGGTGCATAGTCCGGTTTATAGACGGTTGACTCCAGAGATTACTTTGGATCCTGCAAATTCAGACTCGGAGACTATCAACAGGGAGGTCATAATGGCGAGAATCGAACGCATGGAAAAGGGGACAGCTATTGTCCCGCAATGTGACCGGTGTCGGCGGTTGAAACTCAACTGTGTTAAGCATCTCACTGCCTGCCAGGGCTGTACCAAGAAACATGCCAAATGTGCATGGAAAATGGTCACTGATGAGGAAATGGCACAGGTTAACAAGGAGCAAAACGGGCATAGTGGAAACTCTCAAGGTCCACCAAGTATTAGTCTTGTGGTTCCTACAAACACGGGACATGACGACAGATTGCTTTCTCCCATGGACCAATTAACTCCCGGAACGGTCTCCCGAGACGATAGCACGATGGGTGACGATTGTTCCTTAGCGCCGGGGACGCCCAGCTCGGAACATCACCGGCGGGGCTCCGACGTGCATTCGCGCATGGACATGGATGAAGCGCCAAGCACCAATGGAAACCTCAGCGCGCCAACAAACCAAGGAATCAAAAGAGGACGGTCAGACTCTTTACAGAGTCGGTCACCGCAGCCGCCGATGAATAGGTCGCCGATGGCAGGACAGGATACGATGTTGGCTCTGGCTGATGCGGCTCTGGGTGCGGCGCGGTGTAAAGGGGATACAGATGGTAGAAGCTGGATGAAATAGTGGATAGTATTGTATTGAGCTCCATGGCTATTGGATTGAATAGATGATGCGGAATGCGATTTTGGAACATGTCTTTGGCTATTTGTGCATGTAATGCACGTGTAAAGTGTAAAACACAAAATGTATAAATGAATAAAAGGTAGCTTAAAAGTGGGGGCATAGATATGAATGAAAAGTTTTTGGGTGTTGATCGGATTAGGCAGGATGGATTTTTTACTTCCTTTTTGATCGTGCCGTAGTGGGGTTAGTCAGTGTGAGACATACTACTATGTGATGGAAGGCACGAATAATAGAGGATGCTTTAATTTTTTNATAGATGATGCGGAATGCGATTTTGGAACATGTCTAGCTATTTGTGCATGTAATGCACATGTAAAGTGTAAAGCACAAAATGTATAAATGAATAAAAGGTAGCTTAAAAGTGGGGGCATAGATATGAATGAAAAGTTTTTGGATGTTGATCGGATTAGGCAGGATGGATTTTTTACTTCCTTTTTGATCGTGCCGTAGTGGGGTTAGTCAGTGTGAGACATACTACTATGTGATGGAAGGCACGAATAATAGAGGATGCTTTAATTTTTTCCCTACTTTTTTTTCTTTACCATTTGTTAAATTATTCTAAAAGACAAGCGAGACCAGAGAATCGTTGTTAACTGAACGATTGACAATACTGAAAGGACGGATCAACAGACGAATTTATATACAGACTGACGAAAGTTACGCTTGGTTTTTTTTTTCTGCGGTTATCGATAAGCTTTTACCACTGATTGAAGCGGTCAAATATTCACGACTTTCTCGATACAACTTGTACAACACGATACGAACCGACAAACCGACAAACCGACTACCCGAGACACGATGATGGCTGAGGCGGAGACGACCACTTCAAGAACCAAGCCCGTCGAGGCTGGAATTGATGCCATTGCTACGGGGACTAGTTCGCCCGTTGCGTCTGAGAAGAGCAATGCGCGGTCATGGGTACACTTTGTTGCTGGCGGGTATGTTTCTTCATGGATTAAACTGTGGTTTTCTTACTGACGGGATTATTAGTGCTGGTGGTATGACGGCTGCTGCATTCACGGCTCCGTTGGACGTGTTGAGAACCAGATTACAGTCTGATTTCTACAAGGCGCAAATCGAAGAGACTCGTAAGATTCCTGGTGGGAAGCCGATAAGTGGTTTCTTGATGCCNGTGCGAGCGGCCGGGAGACATATTTCTGAGACTATGCAGATTCTTAGAGGGATTTCGGCGGCTGAAGGTACTAGGGCTTTGTTTAAAGGTCTGGGACCGAATTTGGTGGGTGTTGTTCCTGCTAGATCGATTCATTTCTACACGTATGGAAATGGAAAGAGATTGATTTCGGAACATTTGAATGGAGGGAGAGAGGCTGCTTGGGTCCATTTGTCGGCGGCTGCTATGGCGGGTATTGCGACGGCCACGGCGACGAACCCGATTTGGATGATTAAGACGAGATTGCAATTGGATAAGGACACGGCGAATTTGAAGGGGGATGGCGCCAGAAGATATCGGAATGCCTTTGATTGTTTGGCCAAGGTGCTTAGACGTGAGGGTCTCGGATCTCTGTACAAGGGGATGTCGGCTAGTTACTTGGGTGTGGCTGAAAGTACCTTACAATGGATGCTGTACGAGGAGATGAAGAGACGTCTTGCACAGAGGGAACAGATGATCACAGCACGAGGAGGCGTCCGGACAACCTGGGATAATGTGGTGGACGTCCTGGGGAAACTGGGAGCTGCTGGTGGTGCCAAGTTGGTGGCGAGTATCATCACGTACCCTCATGAGGTTGCACGAACACGGTTGAGACAGGCTCCGGGACCAGATGGGGTGAGAAAGTATACGGGATTGCTTCAGTGCTTTAAGTTGGTATGGAAGGAGGAGAGATTTGCTGGACTTTATGGAGGAATGACGCCGCATTTGTTGAGAGCGGTTCCTAACGCTGCTATTATGTTTGGTATCTATGAGGGTGTTTTGCATTTGTTTGGGGAGAAGTAAGTTAGAAGAGACTTTGACGATGATTGGCTGCGAAAATGGGGCTTGTTTTGTACGATAGGTAGTTTATTTTTGTATCAATATTGTATTATCATGTTATATGTATGTACGTTTAATCATTATGTTGAAAAGCAAAACAAGAAAAAAAGAAACAACTANGCTTCAGTGCTTTAAGTTGGTATGGAAGGAGGAGAGATTTGCTGGACTTTATGGAGGGATGACGCCGCATTTGTTGAGAGCGGTTCCTAACGCTGCTATTATGTTTGGTATCTATGAGGGTGTTTTGCATTTGTTTGGTGAGAAGTAAGTTAGAGAGACTTTGACGATGATTGGCTGCGAAAATGGGGCTTGTTTTGTACGATAGGTAGTTTATTTTTGTATCAATATTGTATTATCATGTTATATGTATGTACGTTTAATCATTATGTTGAAAAGCAAAACAAGAAAAAAAGAAACAACTATGGCCAGGAAGATGGCCCGATGGTTTCCCCGGGAGCTACTACCTTAGCTACGGCCTTTTCAAGATAGTCGAGAGTATTACTCGTAGCAACGTTACCCCACCAATTAAGTTCCCTACATTGTGAAAGATACAAGGCAAAGAAAATGACCAGCGTGGAAAGAACAAGACCACAATCCAAAGCAGCCGAGACGGTATAGTTATACTGAAGCCACCACCCGGTATATCTCCTCTTAATCCAAAAGTTGAACACCGTCCCGACAATTCCCCAGACAAGGTAAATGTATACACTAGCGGGTGGTAACATGCCGGAGCCACCGAGGATAAGTGGGGCACTAACGTATCTCCAAAGGGTCCAGGGATATCTCCGGGCGAGAAGCCAGGTTCCAATGGGCATGATGGCACCAAGAAGCCAGAACCATTGGAGAGATGCGTAAAGAGCTGATCCGGAAAAGATTCTAGCGGGACCAATAGCACCCCATACTACCGAGGCAGTATAGAATACCCGGGCTCCAGGACAAGTATAGTTATTCGCCTGGTCTGCGTCACAAAGCCCATCGATAGCTCCAAAAGCCCAGTTCATAACGATGATTTGTACAATAGCGGACCAGACGGCGGCGACGAGTTGAGAAGAGAACATTACGCGGGGAGGCACTTTCATGTAGTGGCCTAGTTTTAAGTCCTGGGCGAAGAAGAGTGCTTGGCCCATGCAGACGTAGCCGTAGTTTTTGAACATCATCATTGTGAGGGGTTTCCCTGGGACCATGTACCCGATGATGAACTCGGTTAGGACGTTCAAGCCTAATTGAATGTTGGAAATGGCTTGGACTATTCCGATGGGGAGAAGCCAGATTATGGGGATGAGAATGCAGATGATATATGCCCAGACAGGAAATCCGGTAGGCCAACCTGCAACAACGCCCATAGAAAGTCCAAACATGGTCAAGAACAAAGCAAGATACCACCAATCTTCTGTATCCCGGTACTTCTTCATCAAACGCATGTGCACGTCATCTTCCTGATGTCTCGCCATACGGAACTGTCTCCAGATTTCCTGGCCNCTTGGCCCATGCAGACGTAGCCGTAGTTTTTGAACATCATCATTGTGAGGGGTTTCCCTGGGACCATGTACCCGATGATGAACTCGGTTAGGACGTTCAAACCTAGTTGGATGTTGGAAATAGCTTGGACTATTCCGATGGGGAGAAGCCAGATTATGGGGATGAGAATACAGATGATATATGCCCAGACAGGAAATCCGGTAGGCCAACCTGCAACAACGCCCATAGAAAGTCCAAACATGGTCAAGAACAAAGCAAGATACCACCAATCTTCTGTATCCCGGTACTTCTTCATCAAACGCATGTGCACGTCATCTTCCTGATGTCTCGCCATACGGAACTGTCTCCAGATTTCCTGGCCGTGGTATAACGCGACGTGAACGATTACAGCGGTGACTGTGGCGAATGATAACCCGTATGATAAGGCGAATTGGGTTGATAGGAAGAGAGGAGAGTATTCGTGGTAGGCGGTAGCGTTGAATTCGTAGTTGGACGTTAAGATTCTGGAGACGTTATATTCCAAGCCGCGGTTATCGTAGGATAAGGATGATTGGACGGGGAAGTAATCAGAATACCAAGTCCCTGTGAAATGAATGCCCATGGAAATCGCCACGAAGAAAACGATTATACCGCCGACAACGTTACTAATAGCGTGAAAAGGTGGAATCAAAGGAGACGTCAAGTATCCCGAGATAACCGTCCAATCAAAGCTAATAGGCATCAATCCATACCCACTCGTCGCCCCAAAAATCTTGTTAACAACCACATTATCCGGGGCAATCCAACAAACCCAAGTAAAATAACTCAGTCCAGTGAAAACCCATCCCGGGAACCAATACCAAACGAACGCCGCCGAACAAACAATACTAAACAATTTCCACCTTGGAATCTTCCACCCGTTGGTTCTCACGGGATCCGCAGGTGAATGGTCATGCATAGTGTAGAATAAAGCACAGTTAACAAGCGTAGATGGCCAAATCATTGATGCGGGCCACACGAGGAATCGTCTTGCTAGACCGGCGAGACCGAAGCCGATACAGAGGGTTGTTATACCGAAGAGGAGTTGGAATATCCAGCCGAATTTTTGACCGTAGAAGACTTCTTGGGCGATGAGGACGTCAGTTGCGTAGAGAGCTCCTCCACCGTATGCAGCCTGTGGTTGTTAGTATAAAGGTTCTCAATACCCTTCTAAAGAAAGAACTTACATTTGACATGACCACGATTATCACATGCTCCTTGTAATTAAAGTTTCCCGGCCGTAAGTTAAACTTGATGCCAAAGAAATTCCACTCCCGATCCGGCATAACCATATCCCAAGCCCGGCCGATAGGATACGCAATCAACTGGATAACATACGTAGAAATCGAAACACTCGGGTTCCGCAACGAAAACAGCATATTCACAGCAGACCCCACTGTACAAAGAAACAACCCAATAGTCCAAGCCCGAACCGTATTCGCCGGTAAATCCTCGTCAAAGTTCTTCACTATAGCACGCACCTCAGGATACGGACTATGGTCTTCCTCTGCGCCAGTTTCCAAAGTAGGTATATCACCAGCTTCCTTATCGACCAAGCCCGGCGCAAACGGGTCTTCCTCATTTTTGAAAAACGTATTCCATGGAAGATTTGGATCCAACTTATTAAACAAGGCCATCTTCTTCTTCTCAGCTGCCTCTTTCTTTCCCTTCTTCGCTTTACCATCTTTCTCTAAGCCTTTCAGTTTCTTCGATTTCTTGCCTGTTACTGCTGCGAGTATTGGTAGTGGACCGCCGGGGACAATACGGACTGTCCCCGCGGGAAGATGTTGTATCGGGGGAGAAACGTCATCTGGGTCATCGTCGATTGTCGCGCCACTTATATGTTCGAGACCGGTAGATTCGGCGTGAGTTAATGGGCCGGGGAGGGGTGTGATATCTTCGGGGTCATGACGACGGCGGAAGAAGGGCGCCATTTTGAAGAGGTATTAGAGGAGTAAAGAATTCTCTTGATTTTCGATTTCGCTTGAATAGTCAAAGTTTGATATTGTAGGTTCTAGTGATTTCGGAATTCTGTCGTAGATAACGAAAAAGAAAAATAAGAGTCGAGATCTTTTCGTTCTTTGGCGCTGACGGATCCGCCTATCCTATCACGTCTGTGACAAAGGATCCTTACTGGCNGAGTAAAGAATTCTCTTGATTTTCGATTTCGCTTGGATATTTGAAGTTTGATAGTGTATGTTCTAGTGATTTCGGAATTCTGTCGTAGATAACGAAAAAGAAAAATAAGAGTCGAGATCTTTTCGTTCTTTGGCGCTGACGGATCCGCCTATCCTATCACGTCTGTGACAAAGGATCCTTACTGGCTATGCTATGTATGCCGTAGTGCAGCGCTGTACAAAGTATGCCGAGACAACCCTTTCCAGTGAACTTTTGTCTCTATAACGAATTCCAACAAAAAAAAAGAAGACAGCGTCGTACATACACTCAAAGAAATGCGCAATCAACAAGAAAAACAGGAATCTTCTATCCTTCTATGCATTTACTTTGCCAAGGCACAGACCAAGTCCATAATCATGATAACATCAAAGACGAACTACAACTAGCGAGGGATAAAGTGGCCTATGCGGGAGAGACTAGCCCCGGGGTCAGATTTTACAAAAGACATTTTACATATGTAACCCCACCGGACACCCCGCGGTTACCCGACGTACATACAGTATGTATGTACATACGTACATCTGACGCCCGACGCTGCTTACGATGTGACCTGATAAACCAAGTATCTAACCAAAGTAAACCTACCAAGATCGACTTTGTCTAGTATCTCTTTATGTAACTAGAATCACCAAAAACCCCGCGCTCGTCCGTCAAGTGTAATCCACGCAACTCACCTTCCTATCCCGTCAGCAAATAAATACCTTATGCGCCACAAAGCAAACAAAGTTCATCGTCACCATATCTACATACAAACTTTATTTATATATAGAATAATTCCATGAACGTCTCTGGATATCACACTTTTATATAAATGTCCATTCCAAGGTAAATACCTACGTCTGTACTTACCAAACTTTCCCCATCTCTTCATTCAATCTCCCCACGATTTCAACATCATCGATCGTAACATCTAAATCGGGAAAAAGAACTTTTGTCAACTCTCCGGGTTAGGGTTGAGAAAAAAGTACCTCCACCTAGTTCAACAAGATCCAGGAACCCTAAGGATTGCACGTTTCACATTTGACGTTGACATTTGTAGATATCAGGGCACATTGAACATGTCTACAACTCTAATCGTTGACTGCTAAAATCAAAATCAATTCGTCCTGTATACCAATCCTGTAGTTTAAACGCTTATCCCCTCTCCAAAGCCTCCTTATGAATCCTCAATCTCTCGCTAACCCTTCTCTCGACTTCCCGTTCCAAGTCTGCCTTCTCCCTTCTTTCCCGTTTTTCTTCCTCTTCAAAGCCTCTTAGAATCTCATCATGTTGTCTTTTCAACATCTCTTCTTCCTCTTCTTGACCTCTCATTCTAGCTCCATATCTCATTCTTGCCGCTTCCCACTTCATCTTGTCTAACTTGGCCTTTCGTTTCTCTGCAGATTCGCGAAGTCGACGTTCCTCGACATCTCGGAAGTGTTCGGCGAGCTTGAGTTCGAGTATGCGCTTTTTTTCAAGGAGCATGATTTTTTGGTCTTCGAGGATTTCGGCTTGTTGTTCGAGAGTTAAGGTGCGGATTCGTTGAGTTGCCTAGGCTTGTTAGTAGTGAATCTTTGAAACTATTGATATATAGACGAACCTGGTATTGTTGGGTTTGATCTTTGATTAGATACCCGATAAACATACACCCACAAACAACAGAGACACTTCCGATGGCCAGCCAAGTGGCCTGTTGTCGTTGAACACGGGTATACCGGGTGGGACCCATTTTGATATTAATCCCAATAATCCCTCCAAACAGTCTGAGATCGTTGTCTAGCAGTCTGCTCCGGCTTGGCAGGTCCAGCAACTGTAGAAGCCGACACGCTACGTCGATGACCTCCCTTGTGTGTCTTTGGACTCCCACTGATTTCCTTTGTGAAACCACCTGTCGAGGGTAACGGCCGTATAGTATCAGCTGTCGTAGGAGAAGTAGTAAGACAAACTTGCTTCTCAGGCTTCGATGTCTCCGTCCCTAGCCCGGGATATCCCGTTTCCGAAACACCAATAGGCCACTCTCTCAACTCAATCGGGCTAGGCGGCGGCCGTGGTAACGTTCCCACAGTCTGTCTCTGTAAGATAGAAAACGGCACGGCAAGAGCCGAACGGGAACTAGAAGGTCGACGTTGTTGTGTATCCGAGCTCGCTACCGACGATCGTCGAGACTGCAAGGGTGGCGAGGTATAGATATCCCGACTGGCTGTGGTTGTCGAGGACGGGTCGGATGTTGCCGTCGATGATGCTCCGGCAAGACTTGATGGGGCGGTCGTTCGTCTTAGTAAGCCAAGCATTGGCATTTTCACGCACGCACGCACGTACGTACGCAAGCCGGTTTGTAGGGTGCTTGGAGATGAACAGAGGTCACGGGACTTTTGGAGGTGGTATTTAGGTTGTACAAGGTGGGGAATAGGAAGGAATGAATTGAGCAGAACGAGACGAGACGGGGACTAATGAGTTTGAATCGTGAATAGAGTCAATATCAATGGGCTTTGTTGTAACAAGTAAAAATAATCGTGGACTGGGTTTGGGCTTTGATAAAGAAAATGATTGGTTGTGGTAAACAAAACCCGTGCGTTCTTTGAGACACATGGCAGGAGCCATTGTTTACAGTTGCAAGTTATTATATTTCGGTAGGTAAGCGCCCTGTCAGCCATTGGATGGTGAGAATCTGGATTGGGCTTTTTTGAGGTTACGGACATGTGACTTGGTCATCTCCAATAATGAGGCTGTGAAACTACAGGTAACGATAAGGATCTGTTAAATCAGGCGCAGATTTTCACATTTCCAGTGCAATGGATAAGATGTTGTTACGCCTGTCATGTCACGATAATGAATTAGTTCGTGAAGACTAACTTTATCTCCCACGATGCTTGGCATGGGATCCGCGAGGATCTACAAACCCTGCACGACCCTAAGCCCCTCAGTTTACGTCATGTCTAATGGATGTAAGACATTGAATAAGTACAGTAGAGGGGCAATACTTTGGTGATGGTTTCTCTTGTACATAACAACCCATAAACCACAAGAATCAAGTCATCATGCCCGCTCCACGTGTTTTTCTTATGCGCCATGGCGAGACAGAATGGTCGTTGAGTGGCCAACATACTAGCTTCACTGATATCCCGTTGACCGAAAATGGCGAAAAGAGAGTTAGAGCTACCGGTCGTGCAATGATTGGACAAGATAGATTAATCGTTCCTCGCAAGTTAGCAGACATGTAAGTTGACAATATCAGCACACCAAGTACCCACCATACTGACATGTTGAAGTATCGTGTCTCCTCGCAAACGTGCCCAGAGAACCTTTGAAATTCTAAATATCCAGTTCAACCAAGGAAGTTCGATCCCTTGGAAGCGTCATGGACCCGCAGAGACTGGAACCGACGGACATGTGTCTGCAGCAAAAATCCGGATTGATAGTGCAGTCGACGAATGGAACTATGGTGACTATGAAGGGTTGACATCCAAGGAGATTCGAAAAATCCGTGCCGATGCTGGGATTCCCGGGGTTTGGGACATCTGGAAGGATGGATGTCCGGGAGGTGAAAGCCCGGCACAGGTCACGGATAGATTAGATTACTTGATCTCGAGTATCCGAGAGGACTATCACAAACCTGCTTTGATGGCCAGAGAAAGGGGACATAAAGGGGTTTGTGGCGACGTCTTGATTGTTGCACATGGTCATATCCTCAGGGCCCTAGCTATGCGGTGGATCGGAAAGGAGTTACACGAAGGACCGGCTTTTATTATGGAGGCCGGTGGAGTAGGAACTCTCAGGTAAGTTATTTGATGGTACCGAGGGAGAGTAACATGGATATGAACTAATCACCGACCAATTCAGCTATGAACATGACAATATTGACGAGCCGGCGATTCTACTAGGGGGGGCGTTCGCGGTTGACGTGGACTAAAGATTCGCTTAATTCCGATGTAGCCACCCCGTTTCATCGGCTTCTTGCCGTTATGGCGCCGGTACTTGGTGATGGGGTAGTCTTGGTGCCTTGACTCTTTGTGCACGAAGCCAAGCAGGACTCAGCCACGATGAAAAAATCGCTCTTATATATGTATGTACCTCCATCCTTGACGTAATCCTCCGGCCGAGCAAAAGACTTCGGAACGGGTTCATATGCGGGGAGATGGTGAATTAGGAAACTCTATGCTTGAGTTTTATATGTGGGGAATATGTATGTATAGGCATATATATGTACATGTGCATAGATGCATGAATAAGATATAGCACAGGCTAGGAAATATAATTCTGCATCCATCAGACGCACATACGGTGTGTAGGCCCGTCCCGTGTCCCATGTGCAAATCTGCAGGTTGGCGTTTTCTGGTTGAGAGGCGGGTTTACGCGGTCTGAGCGGGGAGGCGGGGAAGTAGAGAAAAGAAGATTGGATTGGATTTCATGACTGGCTATGAGAGCAAGTGTAGGTGAGTACTTTTTCTTATTCGTGAGAATCTGCATGAGGTGTTTGGCCCGATGTGACTTTGGAGACTGTTAGTGTTTCAGTATACAAGTCAAGGGTACATCATTATCATCACTTGGAGTATATTATACACCTTGACATCATAAGCTATGGAACGGTTTGTATGTATACACCATGCCATGCCATGCTGCGGCTACTGTACCTTGACATGCCCCTGTCCCGCTATCAATGTATTGAACCATGGTTAAACATATGAATAGTCTCGGCGCACCGGAGTTATCCCCTCATGAACATGGCAGACCTCCAAGAAACCCGACATCCAAACCAGATCATAGCCCAAACGCACAAACACAAACATGTCCCTCGTGAACAATTATGCATTGATTCTTATACAGCTAGACAGGCTAGAACCTGGCCTGGATGATGGGGCGATCCGGGCTGATTGGCAAGGGGATATCGACGGCTGGTAATGATGTAATCTTACAGCGGATGTGAATATGGATCTTGTGTAGGCAAGGCAAGGCAAGGTAAGGACGGAACGGGGGGTCCATGGATTTTCTGGGTGGGTTAGGGGTATGTACATATGTACATACATACATACATACATACATGGATAGATGAATGATATCATGACCAAGGAAGGAAAGACTTGACCGACTTATGGGTCTCTAGTTTCCAGATTCTTCAACCATCTTCAAGTCACCAGCCCTTTATCCAAAATCACAAGCGGAAACCGGCAAGCGGTAAAGGGTAGTTTGTTAAGAGACCCAAGGACCCGGCTGTGGGCATGAGCTTTGGCCATGAGATTTGAGAGGCATAAGCGGCAATGGGTGTATGTATCATGGATTCTCTTCTCACCATATAAGGAAATGGTACAAATTAGGTAATGCACGTGCTACTGTTATTTTGTTGATGGCAAGAATGAAGGGGTGAAGGAACTGGTCCGAAGAGATTTGTTAAGGCTTTACTTTGGCTTTTTTTGAGATTAACTGGATGACTATGTCTGTAGATGATCTGTAAGGAACTCCTGAGCTGGAAAAGTCAGATTCGTTATAAGCGAAGATGGGAATCCTTAACATAACATGTACAGAATCAGTTGATACCTAGCAAGGGGATCCCAAAAATGAAGGGATAAGCCTGTTTTCAACGTTGTGAAGATTGTATAGTTTTACTTTTTCTTGTTGCCTTAAACTTGAACTTGAAGATAGGAGAAGAGTCCTTTGGTTATTGTGGAGTTACGGAGAAGAAGGAGACGAGAGAGGATTGTTCTGAGATTACCGTATGCGGAAAGATTTGGGGAGTGTAGTAGATCGGGCTTTATTTGAGGGCTGGGCTAGACTGAATTGAATGTGACTTTGGAAGGTTACTTAGTTTAGGATAGTATGGTATGGTAATAGTTTGTTGATCTCGTGAAGACGAAATGTTTGGTACAGTTATGTCAGCTTGGTATGATATGTATGTAAGTCTGTATGCATGTGTACAAACGACCAACACGATATGTCTCCCCTGTTCATAGCCAAAGCTTCACGGGATGCGGTGTAGTCTTTTTTCATCATATCCTTCCGTCTACCCTACACACTGACTCTGCACGTCCACGCCACAAGTATACGTGAGCGGACATCTCGTCTCCACGGTTGGCTGGTGCGTAATATCCAGTCTGACCTGACCAAAAACGGACCACCAATCAGATAGTCAGTGTGGTCTACAAACTAGACAGACAGACGGGGCGGACGGACGGACGGGTGGTGAGTGGATCAACCATGGTATGAAGCCGATTTGCATAACTTGCACAAGGATTTATTGATCCGGTATTTAGGTATGACAGACTTGGTGGACCGGGTTGTTCCGAATGTCGGATGTGATTAGGAGGCGCAGTTATGTTTTATGAATCTGAGAGAGAAGGAGGAGGCCAACTTTCGGACTTGGTGACTTGCTAGTTTCAAAGGGATGTTTAATAGTATCCTATTATATGGGACTTACCGGTTGACATTCATTTTGACGGGAGGTGGGATTGATGAAATGTCTCGGGAAGCTGATACATGGTACATATAATATGATGAACAAGGCTAACTAACGGTATAAACAAACTATAACCCGGCATACGGCAGAGATTCATCTGACTCGAGCGGAGATCAGACGTGACAATCCACGGATGTTCCCTTTTGCGAAATCCAAAGGTACCGGACCGACAAGACGCACGGGAAGTGGATCAAGTATGATAAAAAAAAAAGCCCAAGCAATTCATATTTTTCACATCTCTCATAATCCAAAGCACCTGAAATCCAATCATCATTATCAGCATCATCATCTCAAATCTCCAAAGTCAGTCGCCGAATCCTTACCCCGCTAGCGCCCCCCCTCGTGCGCCCCGACGGATCTCACTAGTCCGTCCCGTCCTTCTCGAAGTCTCCCTAGTGCATCTACGTGTGCTACTTGGCGTCTTCTGGTGCGGCCACTAAGTCAGGGGGTTTTTCTTACTAGATTGGTGAATCATGATCCACCATGACGAGTGTATAGAAAGAAGCCATTTACCACTTCTTTACAAGGGGAAAAGATAACTCCACTGATGGTTTCCCTAAAGAACCAAGTCGGGCTTTAAAGGTACTTAACTATGATGGTGTAGGCGGGGCGAGATACATCTGACGGTGACCGGCGACACTAAAACCCGCTAGTGAGTTGATTTGCGGGTATATTCCCATCTCCATCCTAACAAGCCGTCCGTCCGTCCATCCACTCCCCCTCAGAAAGAAAAAAAAATTCCCAAGAAGGGAAACTTTTCAAGAAAATCAAACAACCACCCATTCACTCGATTCTTCAAGTCGACCACGGGACTCAATCCATCTATAAGGTCGACAGGGAACCCTAAGACAGCTGTCAGTAACGAGGTTATTGGGCTCACCGCCTCGTGGATTTCCAGCCACTTGGGAAGGTTGTCCGGCTTCCCGTCGGTGGAGACGAAGTGGGATATCCTGGTTTGTAGGTTTAATTTTTTTGAGAAAGAAAGAAAGAAAGAGTTGAATCATCTAGAGTGTGTTGTATAGTATTACAAGTGGCCCCTATCTCCTTAATTTTAACAAAAAGACCTTTCTTTTTAAAGGGAGAAGTAATGGATCTTTACAAGTCTTTGTTCCGTGTACATACATAATGTCACAAGTATACTTCCACTATCAAGTATATATACCACTTCTTCAAACAAACCAAGTAATACCCCCCTCTTCAAAAGGCGGGGTCCAATATAACCTCAATCCAAATCAAGCGGGTCAAAAGAATCATCCTGTCCATCATCGTTTTGACTTTTTTTTTCTTTTTCTGCATGCAGGCTATAGCGGTAGTGGGGAACCAAGTCATACAGAAAGAAAAAAAAAAGTTGGAAGGACTTTCCAGAAGATGTAGACTTTATGACGATATAAAAGAACAAGCGAGAGCAAAATTCTTCATGTAAATGGGGGAGGAATCTAGGAATCCAGAAAGCGGAGTAACTTTTTTTNGCAAGGGAAATCGAAGCGAAGAGATCATAGCAAGTCTATATGTGAACAGGGCTTAGTATTCAAAACTACGTCATAGCACATATAACATGTGTACATCACTTTACAAAGAAAAAGAACAGTATTTCAAAAAGTCATCAAGCATATATGTATTGTTCATCGTAAAAATAAAAGAAAGAAAGAAGAAAAAAAAGTCCCGACAATATCTTGTCGTGCCAGATGCCGTGAGGCGCAAGTCTTTTTGCCGTCAAGAGCCACTACGTAAAAGAGAAGGAGAAGAATGAAAAGAGAAAGAAAGAACGCAAACCCAGGTNGCGGTAGTGGGGAACCAAGTCATACAGAAAGAAAAAAAAAAGTTGGAAGGACTTTCCAGATGTAGACTTTATGACGATATAAAAGAACAAGCGAGAGCAAAATTCTTCATGTAAATGGGGGAGGAATCTAGGAATCCAGAAAGCGGAGTAACTTTTTTTGGATGTACATATGTACATAAGTGTATGCACAAACTGAAGGAATTGAAAAATGACCGAGCAAGGGAAATCGAAGCGAAGAGATCATAGCAAGTTTATATGTGAACAGGGCTTAGTATTCAAAACTACGTCATAGCACATATAACATGTGTACATCACTTTACAAAGAAAAAGAATAGTATTTCAAAAGTCATCAAGCATATATGTATTGTTCATCGTAAAAATAAAAGAAAGAAGAAGAAAAAAAGTCCCGACAATATCTTGTCGTGCCAGATGCCGTGAGGCGCAAGTCTTTTTGCCGTCAAGAGCCACTACGTAAAAGAGAAGGAGAAGAATGAAAAGAGAAAGAAAGAACGCAAACCCAGGTATTACCGGAGAAAAAGAAAGAGAGCCACCAAAGAGAAAGAAAGTTACATACGACCACCACGACCAAGTCGATTCAACATGTGCCGATCAACATCTGACGGAGAATCCAAAAGATGAGATACCTTCATAATACCAGGACGTCCCTCACCTTCACGAATAGAAGCTTCCAAGGGAGGAAAGTTGCGATCCGAGATTGGCGGAAGTGAATGGCCAAGACGACCATCTTCAAACGGGGGCTGACTCCATTCTCCCTTCAAACGAGACTCACGATCATGAGTAATTGGAGGTGAGGTTCTAGACCCAGATGGTCCATTTGTTGGTTGACGATCCTGATACCCAGGCCAACCACGACGATCAACAGCTGGACCAACGTTAGATGCATGAGCCATCCGAGGATCCTCGTACCCTCTGTCTGTCGTAGGTTGGTCATAGTGAGGGGGATTGGAAGGTCTTGGAGCCATAGACTCATTGCGAGGATAGTTTTCAGAGACAGGCGGCGGGGCGTTCAAAGGTTGTCCGTAAGCCCCATAGACGGGCATATCACTTGAGTACATACCACCCAGTGCCGAGATATGAACGAAAGCTGCGGCGTTGGTACCGCTGTTTACTGGCTGGAAAACGCATTCTTGGTTCATGCGAGTGCAGTTGACACATTTACCACCAGGGTTGTTACTGTAGCCGGAGCAGCGAATCTAGAGAACATGTTAATAAACTGGTTCAAAGACAGATACAAGTCTAAAAGGAAACTTACCTTGCGCTTTCTGCAGTATCTGCAAGCAATAGAAGTACGTTGACGAGGCGGTTGACCTTGTTGAGCCATATTCGCACTAGCAGGTGGTGGAAATGGGGCTATTTGAAAGTGAGGCATACCCTGATTCTGCCATTCGGAACTGGGTTGATATCCATGAGGTAGCCAAGCTTCAGGCTGTTGATGAGGCTGCTGTTGAGCCACATGACGAGGTTGCTCAGCAGGACGAGCATGCTCTGACCGCCAGTGCTCACTGGGATACTCACGGGGAGTTTCCTGACTGTGACTAGACATTGCGGATGTGCTGCGAGGAGAAGTGTTGTGACGAGAATGGACTGCCTCCTGAAGATTATAGGGATTGGTTGGAGCGAAACGGTTAACGGGATGAGTCGAGTCAGGAGGGGGAGACTCTGACGAGCCGGAGGAGTGAAGATATTCAGGGGATCTGCGATGATCGTTTTGGAACATAGACATGTCGTTTATGTGTGTGATTTGTTGTGTATTGTTATGACGATTGATGAACAGAAACAAAGTAATGTTCAGGTCGTGTAGACGTCGTCAAAGATGATGTAGTTATCAAAACGACGTAGAATAAGCAACAAACTAAGTTGACAGTTTATATTCGTAAGAGTCCTTGTCAAGACAAAGGATGACTGACAAGTTTGAATAAGGCAAAGAAAGAAATAAAGTAGTGGTATATATAAGTCTAAACAAGAGACCTAGATGAATTCACTTATTCAACAAAAACCAGAATGAAGAAGCCGAGAAGAACAAAATAAAAAGATGGGTAATGACGAGAAGTCAGGCAGGGCGTTCATGGTTGTTTATATTCGCAATCCGGGAACGCTAGTTCAGAGACCAGGAACGGCTCGAGAGCGAGCGGGCTTAAAAGCTCGGCGTGGATTTTGATGGATTTTTTTTGGGTAATTTCTATAAATTAGTGAATAAATTGATTTTATAGTTTTTTTTTTTTTTGAGGAGAGAAGAAAAAAGGAAGGAAGGAATAGATTTTGGAGGGGGGGGGGTCTTAGTCTGAAGAGAGAAAGGAAGGTATAGGTAAGTAGGAAGGCAGAGACTTGGAAAAGGGTAGGTTCATCTTTGTAGGGAAGGCAAAGGGAATGTTAATGGAAGGGACGGTTTTTTTTTCAGTTGTAGCTTGGATGATTTGATGGGGTGTGAATCTTCTTTTAGGTGACGATTAATTCTTTAAATTCGGGGTGTGTTATTAACAAGGAAAATAAACCATGTTTTATCGAGGACAGTTGGTCTGTGCGATATATTCTTCTTGGGTTGGGTTTTTTCTTTTACAACTTTGTTGATGTACGATTTTATCGGTAATCTATGTTATAGTATGCACGAAACTTGGACACTTCATTGGTTAGGAAATAACTACCAACGAAAGGACGGGACGAAGTAAAAAAGGAAAGTGGTTGAATGTTAGAAGGAGCTTATGTACGTTGATGCATTTTGATGAAAATGGTAGACTTTGTCAGTCTACTTTGGATGGTCTTTATAACATCATACCATGACTCGTGGTATAAACTTGTGATGTGCAGATAAACAGTGCACGCCCCTGGTTCGTTTTATAAGCCTTGAACCGATGGACTGATTGATTGTTGATTGCTTGTTCGCTTCCAAGTTGAACGGCAATTTCTGTGCGGGGTGAGAGTGACTGTATGTTGTATGTACATCGAACATAGAAAGCTATTCAAGCAGATATAAGTCTCTATTAAAACACGCCTTGTCAATATCTACAACGACAAAAACACAACATACATCAAAATATCGTATCCAAACTTCTCTTTCTCTTCCGTTTTCAAAGCTACCCGTCTTTTCCTATTTCTCGTCGCTCCCCGCCAGCCTCACTCCTTCCTTTCTCGCCTGCAGGCAAGCAACCGGTTCAAATATAAGGCGCCGCTCACACTCCCCTCCTCATAGACACAGACCAGACACAGACACAGCCGCGGGAATCCTCGTGGTATGCCGGCTGCACGGCGTCGTATGTCGGCCAACCAAAGAGAGGGCTGAAGAGTCTTCCCGCGAGGCACCGTACCGGGGCCGCTTGCGGCATGGTGAATGCGTTTCGGGTGGCTGTGTTCATGTTGACTTGGGGGGTTTTGTTTGTGTACCTGGATTTGATGCTTTTTTGGCCTGTTACATATATACTGTATCTGGATTTGTGAGTGTACGTACATACATACATTGCACGGTGACCCTCTTTTGGGGGTTTTTTATATGGATATACCATACTATTATGTTGTGCATGCAACTTGGTGCAAATGGACGAAATCGGTTACAACTGATCCGGCTGATGTCTCGTTACTTAGTTGTCTTTGGCCTTTGTATGTAAAACATAACACTCAAGTAGAATCATGTGATTTTCTCAAGTCAAGGGTTTTATACTGACTATCAATGGTCAGAAAGAGGTGTACATGTAAAGAGACCTTGTGGCTTACAAGTTTGTTTGTTTTTGTCCATGGCGTCAAGTGGGAGGACGGGAAGGACTAAGAAAGAATACCAAAGAAATCCACAAAGCCGTACCTGAGCCAATAAAGTAGAGGTTCAACCCGAGTGATCCGTGTCTGTGTCTGTCCTTCATTCTGCCACCTACATACATATGAACATGACATAACATGCAGACTCTCACATTCTTCCCGTGCATGCATTCAAATGTACATACATACATACATCAAGAACATACATACATGCATAGATGCACCATCCGCGCCTCCCTTGGTGCCTTCCGTCCTGCAAAGATACAAACCCGCGCCTCAAAACGCCACAAAGGCTCGACTTAACATTCTAGGGAATTTCAAAAACGCCCCATTCTCCACGGGACGAACAACATGGTTCCAAAAAAACCCCTCTTCCTCGTGTCTATCTGTACGATATCCCTTTCAAATCAGCCAGCCCACCGCAGCCACTCCGTCGTGCAAGACCGTCTACGGAAGGAGGAAAGAAAGAAGTGACCGAAGAAGAAGAACAAAAAGCCACAAACGAAGACATGTCCTTACAACCCTCCTTCTCAACTTGTACAAGAAATCATCCATCATGACCTAGATGTATCAAAGTAACCCTGTTTTGGGGTCCAAATATAACCCTATCACTTAGACATTGAAGAGTGCGGAATGCGGGCAGACGGCAGGCTTTGGCGAGGGTGGGTTAGACATGGCACTATCCGGTGAGATTTATGGCGTCAGCTTGAATAAAAGACGAGGTAAAGGAATGTTTGGGTTCTTTTCTTTTTCTTTCTTTTCTTTGTGACCGGGCCGTTTGAAGAAGGGGGTTCTTTTTTTTTTGGTTTTTCGAATATATAGTTGGTTGTACAAAAGTTGCATGACGGGATTCTATGGATGGCTTCCATGTATGTATGTATGTAAGTGTCTACAAGATAGTACCAGCGGATATATAGACTTACATATGTCATGGACTCTCGGCTGAGGCTAGAAAACTTCTTGGCTGCTTCGATAAGGGATTCCTAGGACCTTCGATTAAGGAAGACTATAGCCCCCACTGTATCCCCGGCTGCCCGCCGCCTTCGCTTCAGTACCTGGCCGTATTCTCGTTTGACCTTTTTTCTTCTTCTTCTTGTTGCCTTTTTCTTTGATTCTTTCTTACACAAACTACATGGACACACAGACTGAATATGCAATCCTAAACCCGAACAGCCCCCGATTCACGCCCCTAAATCTCATGTAATCCGTCTGTACATACATATAAACTAGAGACAAGAGTATACAATACATATGTGTGCGTATATCAACATATGCAGAGGTTTGTATTATACACCCTCCTCAAAAGGCAATTGCCTGAAAAAACAAACATCTTCAAACCATTTACAAAGTCCTTTCCTCGTGGAAAAAACAACCCCCAATCACCTTTTGTTGTGTATCCAAACTACCCATGCAGTAAGTGCGGAAAAAAAAAGTCAGCAAGTACCACACCTATAATGAATTAGTCCATTCTTTCTCCTATCTTCACCTCCAATAGGCATGACAAGACAATGTTCCTGTTCCCCCTCCCCCCCCCTTCCGAAAACAGAGACATGCACAATTCAAAGGCAAGACCTCTTTTTGGGGCCCTTCTTCCGCTTTGGGGAGGATGGAGTATAGAAGAAGAGCCACATTCGCTAAACAGGACATGTATAAAGTAAAATACTCTTCAAATTACAGTATATTTGGTAGCGTCATACGTGCTTGATTACCAAAAGGTGGGGATAGTCTAGACTTGTCATGCTCTATTTGGTGTGTACTCACCGCGGGTGACTAGCAAGACCTGCGCCACCGTACTTTTTTTTGATTGAATCGAGAAGATAATGGCGTTTCGTTTTCAGGTTTGTTGATTCTTGTCTTTTTTTATTCCCTTTTGTGACATCATGTTTAATCTACCGATTGTGTAAGTCAATTTTTTTGCCAAGNTGGTAGCGTCATACGTGCTTGATTACCAAAAGGTGTGGATAGTCTGGACTTGTCATGCTCTATTTGGTGTGTACTCACTGCGGGTGACTAGCAAGACCTGCGCCACCGTACTTTTTTTGATTGAATCGAGAAGATAATGGCGTTTCGTTTTCAGGTTTGTTGATTCTTGTCTTTTTTTATTCCCTTTTGTGACATCATGTTTAATCTACCGATTGTGTAAGTCAATTTTTTTGCCAAGTCCGGGCGGAGGCGGACTTTTTATAGTGGATATACCGGGTTAGGGTTTATGAGAATCTTGACGACATATAGGCTGGCTGTGGACGGATTACTGTTTGAAGTCAATTGGATTGATGGGCTTTAGTGATTTGCCACTTACGTCTTTGTGTACAAAGGACGGGGCCCCGCTGTTTGCTGTTGTGGTGCACGGGAGAGTGCGTGGTCGGGAAGGGGTTCTTTCTTGATGTATCGTTAAATATTCAAGGTATTTATCGGCTTGTCTGATCGTTTACTGGACCACGGATAGGGTTTCTGATATAGGAAATGGATGTATGCATGTATCAAGTTAGTCAGTCAGCCAACGAATACACAATCATCAAAAGTCTAGCAAACCCTACTGTATTCAGTTTCCAGTTTGTCCACCGTCTTCATGTATGTACATATGTACATACATTACATACACATGTACACCAAGTCTACACATAATTTGTATTGTACATAAAACACTACCGAGTCCGTACTACCAACATTCCAACACCAGTGGACAAGCTTATCGACGATATACAGCGGCCCTTTAACGGGAAACAAGCTTTGTAATCCCCGGTTTTAAAGCCCTCCTGTCTCTTGAATACCCCTCCATCCAGTGGTTCCTACCATTCCTCGTTATACCTCCCAACCACATTCCCGACCAAGACAACAATCTAGCCGAGGCGAAACAAGGAAGCGAATGGCGTCAGTCAATAGACATGAAGCCCTGAAGAAAGGGGACACACAAGAAGAAAGAAGGAGAGTACAGAGTAGCGTAGCGAGGCATTACAAAGGACGGACGGACGGGACGGACGGGACAGAATGGACTACAGGTAGACACTACAAGGCCGATTTTCATAGAGCCTATGGGGAAAGGGAGGTAAGAGCAGGTTTTGTACCTTGGTTGTGCAGCGTACACTATTGATTACGGATCGGCGGCACAAGGGCGGCCGTGACGGGGTGGCGTTGGACTCTTTTTTTTGAGACAAGCGGTGGGTTTTTAATGATCTTTATGGAATGGGGCCGTTCGGCGGTCCGGTGTGTTTGGTGCGGGCTGGATATTACATACATACATACATACATGAATACATAGGTATGTATATGTGCATCGGATGTACAATATACTACAATACAAAACACGGAAACAACGGAGCTAGTCCCTGTTTCGTCAATCCCCTTTCTCCCTAGAAACCAGCACTATTCCTTCCCTTTTGAATTCCATCATTAGCAGCACTATATTTCTTGACTTTTACAGGTCTAGCTAAGCTAACTAGTCTATACATATACCCAAGACTTTGTGCCACGGCTCAACAAGCCGAAGGCATTTAAATGGCGTTAGACGCCTCGTGTCTTGAGACACCGGACTAGACTAGTTCAAGGGGAACCGAAACCCATCGGTGCCTTTTTTTTCTTCTTAGTGGCGGATGGGTGACCACGAGGTCGGGTATCCACTAACGGGACGGCTAAACTATATTGAATATTGACACCATGGGAAGGATGTTAGTGTCGTCCAGGTGAACAGGAAAATGGGGACTTTTAAAAAAGGAGACTTTTGATGTTTTGGGGATAGCGTCTCTTTTTCTTTTGAGCGACGTGACGAGTTAGGATGTTGCCGACGTGGCGGGTGGATAGACAGAAGGTCTCTTTTTGTGTCTGATTTATCGACTTGCGAATCGTTATTTTGAACGTTACTTTGGACGTACATATTGTATGTGTATCAATTACAAAAGTCATTTATTTCTTCAAACAAAAAAAAAAGACATTTACTATTATAGATGGTAAACCCTGGTATATGTCACGTGACATGTAGTATCTGCGAGGTCCCGTCCGTGGGCTGCATCGTGATTGTGACATGTTTTCTTTCCGACGACGGATAAAGAAGGAAGGACTGTTTATAACGGTGAACCAAGATGATTCTCCAAGTGTACTAAAAAGACGTTTCAATAATTCACCCTGAAAGAGTCAGTATAGTGAAGAAAAAGTCCAAAAACGAGCAATCATAAAGGGGGGGTGTATCTTTCAAGATGGTGTATATATCTATGAAAATTGTTGTTCCGATGACTTGGTTGGGATACCTTTTTAGGGCATGTTTGGCCCCCAATTGAGAAGCCATGTGACGAGGACGGACACTGGGACGGATAAGGAGGGATAAATAGCAAGATTTGAGTCTTTTGGATTTTCCAGAACAAAGAGATGGTTTACCGGCTGTCGGTTCTTTCTCTATTCTTTCATTCAGCTTGAGTACTGGGTAGATGAGAGTACGGATTGTATGTTGTTTGGATATGTGCTGTATGGCGGGTTGGTTGGGTCATCTTGGATGATGGCGTCTTTTGTCTTGGTGAGGTTGTAGTGTGTCTATTGGTCGAGATGTTCCAGTCACATATTCATAATCACCAACAAATCACCATTCTTTTTGTTCTCGTTGACTGACTGACTGACTGTGTATGTATGTATCTCATCACACCTACCCAACCAAGTAATCAGCCCGGGTCATAGACTAGAATCATCAAAAAGGGAATTCCCTAATCAAGAACGCCCAGTCAAAGTGACATATAAACCATCTTTCTAGATATAACCAACTATATATACAGATACAGACATGTACTGCAGCCAACTAATAGAACGAACCACCGACTAGTACTGCTGTTTTGGGACTATAGGAAGAAGAGAACCGGATAGACACCCCTCCTTAAAGACGCCCATGTTTATCACTGAGCATAAGTCAGAACATATATGTATGTACATATGTAGGCTCAGACTAGGCTTATGGGCTTTGACTGATGATTTCAATTTTCTTTTCAATTATTTTTACCTTGTTC